>CAOLHI010006065.1:0-44385 GCA_948474755.1 Ctenosaura bakeri | reverse complement strand
CCTTAAAAAAAAGAAAAGTAGCAAATCCCAAGTACTGAACCCTAATCCCTCTCCAAATAGGTTCAGCAGTTTGGATAGCACCATTAAAGTTCAGACTAAAACCCAGAGCAGATTTGCTATTCCAACACATGCACAGAAATGTCCTGAGACAAGATCCCACCAGTGGTCACTTAGCAGTTGTTGATCCTTTGAATTACTGATGGATTTGGGGGCCCTTTTGTGATCTGTCCATGTGTGCACACTCATACGCAGTGACTTCCCTGGCAAGTTAGAATACTGAGCTGCAACTTTGCACTGCAAAAATGGCTCCTTCTTTTAAAAAAAACATTTATTTCTACCATATTTCCCCCTTCTCCTCTTGCAGGGTTCCACTGCAGCTTACACTAAGAGTGGTTTCTGTGTCAATCGATTCCCGTCTCTTTTGCCAGGGGGCAACCGCCGCAATTCAGCTGCTGGAAAAGGTTGTTGTTAATGTTAATCTGGCTCAGCGTGAACTCTGAATGAAATTGGGGGCAGGGAGAAGGCAGATGATGTGTTTATCCCCATAGCTCTGATTTGGAGGAGGAAAGTTATTAGGAGTGAATGCTATGGGAGGGGGTTGAATTGAGCCGCTTTGCAACAAGAAGCAGAGGGGTATCTACAATTGGCCCTCCACATTTGCAAGTTTCACTTTCACGAATGTGGTTATTTGCTAATTTCTCCAGCCCTTCTCCTCCCACCTCAGGCACTTCTATTCCGAGTGAACCTTCCCTCCCCATGGCTCCAATCAGGCCACGCAGCCCCTTAAAAACCTGCCTCTGGTCCTCCTCCTCCTTCTTTTCTTCTACCAGCTGCTGCTGAGCCAGCTAAGGATGGCTCACAGCCCGATTTCTCAGCACCACAAACCCTCTCTTGATGCCACCCCACACCCCAAGAAAGAGATGGGCGAGCATTTTGGCCTTCTAGAATAGAGCCAAACATGTGCAAAAGATTGGGATACCACAAAGGGGCCATCTTGGAAAATCCCAGAGAGCCAGATTCAGCAGCAGGGACATTGGTTCCCAACCCCTGCCACTGAAGGCATGTTTGGAGCCAAGAGTGCAGATTAATCTCTTTCTTCTTTGTTGCCTTCAGACTATACGATCCTGGATTGCATCTTCAGTGAGGCCAAGCAGACATACTACATCCTTGACGTGATGTGCTGGCGGGGGCATCCTGTGTACGATTGCCCGGTAATGGCATCTCTGTTTTCCACTCCTGTCATCCCTGCGTGCACCCTTTGTGGGTGTTTCCTGTCCTACTTCTTTCCTTGCTGATGATGCTCCCATGAGTTTATTTTAAACCCACCTGGGACAGGCTTTTTCACAGCAAGACAGTCCCACACCACTGAGATACAGGTGGGAAGCACAAGACAGATCCAGTGTCGTGGTCCTTTTTCCCTCCAGTTTTTCCCTCCATGTGCACTCTAGGCTTCTCACTGAACAATGGGGGTTCTTCTTCCTTGCCTCAGCTTCATCTTTTTTTCACTTGCTGCTCCATCCTCTTGGAATTGTGTCCTTGAATATTTGCAGACTGCCCTTCCCTCGTTATTTTAAAATCATTCCTTTAAAACGCTCGGCGATCGTCCCATCATTACCCTGTTTCTTCTTTCTTCTGCAGACGGATTTCCGATTCTACTGGCTCCATTCAAAAATGCAAGAGGAGGAGGGTTTGGGGGAGAAGAGTCGTCTGAATCCCGTAAGTCTCCCTGTGTAATACCCCCCCCACACCCAGTGAAGTGTGAGAAATACTGTTACGCAGAATAACAGAACATTGGGAACTGATGCTGTGAACCTAGGTATTGACTTTGTCAATTAATGTCAGCAAAATTTTAAGTAGGACTGACAAGGGACTGACAACAGGACCGACCTTTAAAGCAGAATAGAATTCAAAACGGAAGAACTTTAGCTAAGCAAATGCAGAGGGAAAATTCTTTTAGCTTGGGCATTTAAGCAAGCAGTACCCTCCGTGAATTGAGCTGTCCAGGGTGCCGAATCTCTAGCAGCCCTGCAGAGTAGACCAGGGAAAAGCTGGGAAAGCATTATCTATTTTGTCTAAACTCTCTTGCTGCCTACATTGGGGGCTGCAGTCCAACCAGCTGGGCAGTGGCATGGATAGCCAATGCGAAGGGTTAATTGAGTTGCTGCTCGTAGTTCTTGAGAGTGGTCTTATTCTCCTAACATGAAACAGTATTGCATCTCGGATGTAAGCTGAACCTTCCGGATGATTCCGTCAGGTGCTATAGCAGATGGCTTGCGTATAGGGTATTAGCTGACTTCATCGTTGCCCTCCTGTTACAAATGCAGATGTAAACGGAAACTGATAAGCCATCTCCCTGCTCCCCAGGGACAGGTATATTCTTTCCATAAAGGGCATAAAACCAGCTGTAGAAAAATCTTTGGGCATTCAGTAAATCAGGAAGGAGTAGAGTGCCTCCACAGGGCCACATGATTCCCCCCAAAGCTGTTTTTTACGGCCCTTCAGTCCTCTAGATTCTCTCCAGCCCCCTTCCACAGCCCCCTTCCCCTTTGTTGCTGGGTCTCTTCAAATCGTTCCTGACTCCCTGCAATGAACCTATAATTGGAATTTTTAAAAGTTATTTATTTATTAGTTTTAGAACAAACAGCGAAATTCACAGTTAAGAGTCACAGACAGAAAAATCTTAGGTTCAAAACAAAAAAGGACTTATAATACTAACACACTAAACAAAAACATTGGACTCACTGGCTAACTAAAACCCTGAACATGTACCTTGTAAGAATACAAGAAGTTTCTGACCACCACAAGCCAAACTGTAATGAAAACAAATTATATATACATATACATACATACATACATATATATACATATATATATATATATATATCGTTCTACCATTACAGGTCCAACTAAGTAACCCTACTAGAATTACTACTGACCCACAGCCACAAATTGTTGTGTTGCTGGGTTTCTTACTGCTCAAGAAGTCCATAAACAGTCTCCAGTCTTTCAAAAAATCTTCAGTTGACTTCTTTAAAACTCACATTAGTTTGGCAATTTGGGCTAACTCAGCAACTTTAAGAATCCAAACAGGATTGATTTAAGATTCCTAGATAAAAAGGAAATGGGCAGTGTTATGAAGTCTCTTCTGGTCACATCTTCTGGTGCAGCACAGGGGCCCCAAAATGTTGTCCATCCCTGAACTAATGAAAGTGTGTATCCCAAAGACAGCGCTGCTTAATCTGACCTAATTTTCCTCTTATTTTTCCCTTCTTTAGTTTAAATTTGTAGGCCTACAGAGTTATTCCTGTGCACCAGAAAGCCTGTGTGAAGTTTTGAGCACAGACTTTCCCTTCGAGGTAAGCAGCTGTCTTTCTCTCAGACCGAATCTCTTGTTTCTGGAGCTCTGAGACTTGCATGGAAGTAGAGAAGATCGCTTGGTTCAGAGGGGCCTGGAAAGTAAGCGGCCCCAGTGGTATGGGCACTGTATTCTGATGATTTTTTTTTTTTTTTTTTTGATCAGTGGCTTGGAATAGCTGTCAGATATTTGAGAAGTGAGGCACAAGTTTATTTGCTTGGACAGACTGGCACAGTGCAGCCAGTCAGGGATCCTAGCTTTTCACGTGGGAGGAGTAACCTTTCATCCCTCTAGCTCAGCACTGTCAGTGTGGGCAAGCAAGGGTCTCCAGAACTTCCAACAGGGTTCTTTCCCAGCCCTACCTGGTGATGCTAGAGTTTGAAACATTTTGCTTGCTGTGTATGTGCTCCTTCTCCCAAAGTGTTTGAGAGCCAGTGTGATGCACTAGGACTTGGAAAATATATATCAGGCACTATATATATATATATACACACATACACATACATACATACATATATACACATACGTGTGTGTGTGTGCACGCGCGCGTGTGTATAACCTTACCTTAGGAATTAGATGCAGTTGAAATAAATAGATTTGAGATCCTGTGTCTCCAATTCCCCAGTCTGTCTTGTCCAGTACCTGTAACTTTTCCCCATATTCCCCAATCCAATCTGTCTTCAGAGTTACTAACATACAGAGGTTGGGTTCTTGAGGGAATACACTGCCCTCCTTCTTGATGCTAGGGCTCATCTCCCTAGCAACAGGACTGAGTTCTCTGGCTGAGAAGGCCCCTCTCTGAACTGCCAACCCCAGAATTCCATAGATTCTTCACAGCCAGCCAATCCTATCAAGTCTTTGCCTCACACAGCCAATCATATGAAGTCTTCGCACGGCTGAGACAGACAAACAGACAAACTCACTCACAAACTTTGATTTTTATATAGTAGATAAAAGTACCTGATATAAGTAGAGGTGGTATCATCATTAGAGCCAGTGAGTGACCTTGGACAAGTCCCAGTCTCTCAGCCTTAGAGAAAGGCAGTGGCAAACCTCAGAATGAATCTTGCCAAGAAAACCCCGTGATAGTTTTGCCTTAAGGTCCGAAATGACTTTTGGGGCAGAGGCAGATCCTTTCCCCCTCCTAAACGGGCCGACCCTACAGCAAGTCCCAATGCCGCCATTTTTCATCTGCAGTTCCTCTCAAAATGATGACAGAAATGATGTCACATTGCATCCTGTCACCATTTTGGGAGGGACTGCGGGGGAAAATAGATATTTGAGGGTGATTTAGAGTTCTGGGGTGCTTGCGGGTGTGAGGTGGGCATATTTTCATGTGTTTAGGGGTTTTCTGTGTGGTTTGGATGCCTGGAAAATTGGACCCATTTTTTTAAAAAACGGGGGGCCTTGGGGGGTTACAAAAGTAAGGTCCAAGGGCCACATGTGGCCTGTGGGTAGCACTGTTCTTGCCCTGCTTTAAACTGTGTAAGAGCCTTGTTCTCTTCCTGGATGTGGACACCTTGATGGGCTCAGGAATGACATGACCCTCCAGATATTTGCCTGACTACATGTCCCAGCAACCCTAGTCAGAGTAGCTCACTGCAAGGAGTATTGGGAGTTGTGGTCTAACAACACCTGAAGATCCATTGGATTCCCACCCCTGCCCAAAGATAATACCATAAGTGGGTATTATCTGTGCAGGTCGGCAGTCCAAATACTATCTCTAGGAACACAAAAACCTAGCTTGTATTGATTCAGAGTATAGCTTCATTTATTCCAGGATTCTCAACCATGACTTGCAGGCGTGCCTCTCCAAGACTCTTTCCATCCCAGGCCATCCCTGCTAAGGCTTCCAGAATCTAATGTGTTCAGGGGCAGTATTGGGACATTTTAAGACTCTTCCAGACCTTTGCTTGCTCAGAGGGAAAACCGCTGATGCGACGGCTTCCCAGTCAAACATCCCAGCCTGTATGCAGACAGTAACTTTAGCTTCCTTTCCTGATTAGGGTGGCGTCAGTGGCATGACTCAGTTTGCAAGGAGGCAGACAAATGCATTAAATAAACACGAGCAGCTAGGGAAGATGGAGTCACTGGGGCTACAGAAATTTGCCTCTCTTTCACGTCTCCCAGATCTCCCACTGGCTCGGGGTTTTCCCCGACACTCTTGTTCCAGAAGCATGGAATGGGATGCCAAGTTAGTCCCCTTCTTTTTCTGAAGCAGGATTCAGCTTATTAATTCTTGTTCCAAATTAGGATTTCCTCCTATTCCTTTTCCTTCAATTTGTATTTTATAAACATATTCCATTTCTTTTGCTTGGATTTATATTTTATATACATATTACATTTTTATCTTAGTGTTTCTCTTCATTATCTCAATATAGCCACCCATCTCTCTGCTCTGTTCTCACAACAACCCTGTGAGGTAGGACAAGATGAGATAGCATAGGTCATTGGTTATCCCATGAGTTTTGTGGTTCCATGGGGCCTATCGACTGCTGCTCTCCAACAGTCCAGTACTCTGACCACACTGGTTCTGCTTCCAAATGAAATTGGTTTTCAATGGGGTGGCAAAAGGCAGTTCTGATTTTCCTAAGGCTATATTTACTGTCCTGGAAGAGAATGTCTCCCGTCTCCGATTTGCAGATGCTGTGCTATTAACATGAAGAGTTCAGCTGATGACTTCTTGTTCCAAATTTTAATTTTTAAACAAGAAGGAAAAAGCTGTCTCTCTCTCTCCCCCGCCCCTCCTGCCCCGTTTCTGGTGAGTCTCCCTGACGACAGTTTGTTCCAAAAGTTCAGAATGCAGATGGGAAAGACGATGTTGAAACAGATGACCCTGTGTGACTCCCAAGTGGGGCCATTTTTATATACTACTAAATAAAGCTTGCATTTTGCACGGGTAGGATGGGTTGCTCAGCCTGGTTTTTAAGGTGCGAAGGGGTAAGGGAACTCCCAAAATTCCTCAATCCAGTTGGCTAAATACCACGTCCAGTGTCCGAGGCAGTATATCTTAGAATTCCAGTTTGCTGGCGGGACCCAATTGGTATTAGTTTCCCTGGGGACACCCAACTGACCACTGGGCAGAGGGAATGCTAGGCTAAGCATGGCTCTCTCGCATTCTTAAATACTTTTATAATAGTAAGGAGGAAGAGAGAGAAAAAGAAATGTGGCAGCACCTTTACGACTAACTGGTTTTTATTTTAGTATGAACTTTAATGGATATATGCTCACTTCTTCAGTCTGTACTGCATCTGAAAAAAAAATGGGTATATATTCGTGATGCCACATTTTTTTTCCTCCCCCTCGTTTTCTCTATTTTTATGCTGCAAGAGATTAACATGGCTATTTCTTTTATACCAACGTGCATTGGAGAATTTGTGACATCCTGTAACTGGCTCCTCCCAACCTGGCCATGTTCCAGATGTGGGGAAGGAACTGCAACTCCCATTACTCACAGCTGACTGGCGAGTGATGGTGGATGCCATGCCCCCACATCTTGAACATGGCCAGGTTGGGAGAGGTCAACCACTACAAGTCTTTGTATGTAGGGGACCCCAGATTTGGCCTTTGAATGCAGGAAACTCCAATTTCAGCGCTAGGAGACATGTTTTTCTTGCATCAGGAAAGTTGCCAATCCTCAAGGTTAGCTGTTCCTGGGCTCCTTCCAGGCATCGATCAAAGCTGTGGCTGCTCCTCTTCTTTTCATTCAAGGCCTTTCTGTCTGCTCAGTGCTTTTAGAGAAAGCGGATGCTGCCCGTAGGGTCATAAGTGGGGGGTAGGAGGCGTTTTCTTACCTGATGGAGGGAAAGATGCAGGCAGGGAGTTTTGGATCAACTGATACCCTGCAAAGTCCCACGTCTTTCTCATCATAATCTCTTCCCCAGCTCATCGCCACCCTCCTCCCTCCAGCATATCCCCTTCACCTCCTCCTTCCTGCTCTCCCCAGCTTCCGGTACCTTTCTCCCCCTCCTCCCCCATGGTCATCAGTTCCTTGTGTGCAAATGGCTTTTTTAAAAGCCGAAGCTAATTTAGCTAAAAGCCAAAGGGGGGAGGCTCAAATCTTAGGAAGTCTCCCACAGTGCTGGGGAAGGAGGGGCATCTCTGTGTAAAAACCGTGCAACTCCCCACTTCCTCCCTCCCTTCTGCCTTGGGGACTAGCAGAAGCAATAGGAAAATCTTTTTTTTTACTGCATGCATGGTGGGGAAGTTGAGGGGAGACAACTAACCCTGAGGGTGGATTATAAAAACCAGCTGCAGTGTTTTGCAGAGAGAGGAAGCGATTATGTTCAGGAGAGGTCTGACTTCGATGGAGCATGGAGCGGCCTTAATTTCCATTGATTGTTGGAGGAGGCTGTGCCTTGTGGGATTCATAAAAGATTTTTTTTTCCTGCCTGCAAAAGAAAGCTGGGAGTTCTCCTTCCTCTCCTTTCTTCGGAATCTGTTTTGGAGACACTGGAAGATCCAAATGGTCAAGGGGCCAGAGCGTCTCCCCTTTGAGGGGATGTGACAGCATTTCGGGGTGGATTTGCTTATAAAGGAAAGTAAGGGGAGACATCACAGGGGTATGCAAAACCATTCTTGGGGTAGAAAAAATTGACAGGGAGAGATTTTTCTCTTCCTTCCAAAATACTAGAACCCAAAAGGGGCCATCTGCTGGAATGGAATAGTGGGAGATGCAGGATGGAGCATCCAAAGAAATGGATCGGTATCCCCAAAAGCTGATACTAGAATAAATTGGTCTTAAAGGGGCTGCTTTAGACCCAGAGGATTAGACTCAAAGGAAAGAGGCATGAAATTTGGGAGAAGGAATATGGACAGTTTTAAGATATGCAGATGATACCATACTGCTGACAGAAAATAGATAAGACTTGGAACCACTGAGGAAGAAAGTCAAGGCAGAAAGTGCAAAGGTCGGTTTAAAGCTGAACATTAAGAAAACAATGACCACAGATGATTTACATAACCTTAAAGTAGATGGGGAGGACATTGGAAGCGTTCAAGATTTTCCATACCTTGGCACAGTCATTAATCCGAACAGAGACCACGGTCAAGAAAGAAGAAGACTGGGACTTGGAAGGGCAGCTATGAAGAAACTAGACAAAATCCTGAACAGTAAAGATATATCATTGAATACTAAAGTTAGGACTGTCCATGCCATCATATTTCCAATTTCTGTGTACGGTTGTGAAAGCTGATAAGAGGGATATCAACTCCTTTGAATTGTGCTGGAGAAGAGTTCCAAAGAATTCACGGACTGCCAAAAAGACAAATGGGACCTAGAGCAAACCAAGCCTGAACCCTCCCTAGAAGCCAAGATGACTAAACTAAGCCTGTTGTACTTTGGGCCATATCGTGAGAAGACCTGACTCACAGGAATAGAAAGTATTCTTTGCTAAGGTACAAGGCAGCAGGCAAAGAGAAAGACCCCATTACAGAGGGATAGATTCAATCAAGGAAGACATGTCCCTGAATCTGCAAGATGTGAATAGGGCGGTTGAGGGTCTGGTGTCACCAAGGACAACTGCTTGGCCACTGTGTGTTGGAATGCTGGGCTAGACAGTCCTTAAATCTGATCCATCTGGACTCTTTATATGGTCCCTGTCTTGCACCCATTTTTGTTGTGTGCCTTCAGATTGTTTCCAACTCATGGGGACCCTAAGATGAGCCTATAATGAGGTTTTCTGGGGACTGAAAGGTCCCAGAGGTTATCCAGTGGGTTTCCATGGGCAAGCAGGGAATCAAACTCTGGTCTCCAATGCTCAAACCACAATACCAAGCTAGCCATCCCATACTGGCCCTAAATGGTCTGCTATCTGAATCTCAAATATCCTTTCCAATTGCCCATAATCATTACAGCTTAAATATTTGACTAGGGGGCAAGTCTTTCAATAAAGGAACATTTTAATCTAGTTTCATGATTATATTCAACACAACAGGAAGCTTGACTTGGAATTTTTCTTTTTTATTGGAATACTTGTAAATAATTGAAGATACGCCAATCCAATAGCATCCTGTTCTCTAATATCATTAACATCAGAGTCTGGAACATTACTCTGAAAGCTAATGCATTAGAGTGACTTTGAAAATGTAGTTTGCTGTCATTACTTGATTTTTATTTTTACACACGTGTGGGTATTTGAAAACATAATGCAGTATTTTATTCGTTAACAATCAGGTAGCAGCACATTGATTTTCAGATTTAAAAATGGCCCCAAATAATCATCATTCTCCTCCCACCTCAAACTGCATATAGACGTAACTAGAAGTGTTACTTTTGTGATTCCACAATATCATGTTTTCACACAGAAAGGAATTGTTGCCACTCTTTATTTTTAAAGCAAAGAGAAATGTTTTCACTTCTAACAAGTTACTTCCATGGTCTGATTTTAATTTCTGGGTGAGGGAAGCAGACCTGCAATCTCTGAAATAGGGTGTGGTATAAATATTTTAATAAATAAGATGCAGAAACCTGGTAATGCTCAATGCAGTGTGCTCCCAAAAGTGTCTGTTGGATGTATAGAAATATAGATATTTCCTAGGTACAGGTTTTCCCCTGTTAACTGACAGGTTAGGGACTGGAGCTCTGTTAGAAAGTGGAATTGGTTGAAAAGTGGAACCTGTATACTGTCCTGTAGGGAACATAAAGGACTTACGAAGGCTCATATGGAACAAAGTTAGTGTCTTTTTTTCCCACTTCTCGGCTTGCTTGCAAGGAGCACATCTATGCAAGTGGTTCCAAGGGAGCCTCCGTAGGCAAGAAAAACTGATGAAAGAGAGGAACCCTCGTCAAATTAATGGAGCTTGTCCTTAATTTGGAAGCGTCAAAAGAGTGAGTTGTCAGATAATGAGGTGTCAATAGGCTGGTGGAGGAATAAAAATAATCCCTGGATTCATTTGGGAAGAAACCTTCAAGTGGTCTGTAGAAAATTCAAAATGATGTGCGCTTGTTTGTTTTTGCTTCTGCAAAGCTTGTTTTGAAAGGTTGTTTCATTTCATACATGCTTATTTGGATAAAAAAAAGTTTGCCGAAAAAAGCTGAATGGTTCATCTTTTTTTGTGTCTGGTGTAGGAACCTATCCCTGTTTGTTCCACATTATTTCTGCCTTTGGTACCAAATGTTCTATAGGCCAGCAAAGCATTCCCGATAGATGGCCATCCAACATCTGTTTAAAAGTCTCCTTTGGAGGTTTTTAACAGAGGTTGGGTGGCCATCTGTCAGGAATGCTTTGCCGGAGGATGGAGCAAGCCTGTTTTCTGCTGCTCCAGAGACTAAGACAAGGAGCAATGGCTTCAAAGTTCATGAAAAGAGATTCCATCTAAACATTAGGAAGAACTTCCTGACAGTAAGAGCAGTTCAACAGTAGAATACACTGCCTGGGAGTGTGGTGGGATCTCCTTCTTTGGAGATTTTTAAAGAGAGGCCAGATGGCCGTCCGACAGGAATGCTGTGATGGTGTATTTTCTGCATGGGTTGAACTCAATGGCCCTTGAGGTCTCTTCCAACTATGATTCCGTGTTAAAGAAGTAATGCCCAGGAACACATAGAGTTTGGAAACTATACATGGATAGGGCTTAACTTGCTGTTTTTTCTCTTCTCCCTTGTTGACTCCTACAGGTAGACGGGCTCCTCTTCTATCATAAGCAAAGTCACTACAACCCCGGCAGCACGCCGCTGGTGGGTTGGCTCCGGCCCTACATGGTGTCAGACATCCTGGGTGTGGCCGTGCCCGCTTGCCCGCTCACCACCAAGCCTGAGTACGCCAGGCATCAACTGCAGCAAATCATTGAGCATAAGAAACAGGCTGCCAAGGCAGGTTCCCCTGAGGCTGGAAAGGGCACCCAAGACGGCCGGTACGAGCTGGAGCACTTGTCTACACCGAAACCAGAAGGCTCTCCTTCAACTTTGAGGGACGCTGTGAGCGAGATGGAGAATTGAGAAGCCACTCTGGCATGAACGGATGCGGAGGGCCATTGCGTCCATTTGCTCCTCGATGAAGATAAATCTCCAGGACCGCGACCGTACTAACAGGAACGGCAGCTCCATTTTGAGGTGCTTTGAATAGGACAGGGTCAGCATGGGACCTGCTTTTACAGGAGCTATCCAGTATTTCAGGTCAAGGGCCCAAACTTAAAATCCTCACAAGCCAGCGGCTGAGTTTGTTGCTAAACCAAAGAGCAGTCGGTGGAGACTTTCAATAATCTGTACAAGAGGCGAATCAACCTGCTCTAAACCAGCAGAAGCTTTGGGGGTTTCCATTTTGGGCACCTCGGAGCTTCTCAGCTTCACGGGAAATCAAAATCCTTGTTCCAAAAGAGGTGTTCTGTTTGGGGAGGAGGGTGTATAAGGAGAACATTGACACGTTAGATTTGAATAGCCACAGTATAGGCAAGAATTCACGCCTTCTTTCATGATAAACTAGATCACACTCATCTCACGAAAAAAAAGACCTGTGGAAGGGAGGTTTGCCTTCCATCTATGATTCTCACACATTGGGTGCCTGTGAAACAATAAGGAAGTTGTTTTCTAAGGTATAGGTTTCAGATGCACTGAAAATAAAGAACTTCTGAGAGACTGGAAGGACTCTTGGGTCGTGTTAAGTTGGCCGCCAAGAAGACTTGTCTTCTCCGTGTTATTTTTTCTCACTCTTTCTTCCAGTGAGGCCTGTTGTTCCCCATAAATCCAAAGCTAACACCCTCCACAGAGCTTGGGAACATTACTTTTCCTAACAGCAGCTCCTTGAATTTTCCTACCAGCATGCTCAGGCTGGGTGGGGAAAGCAATCCTACCAAAAAAGTAACTCTCCCAAGCTCCAGCCCTTGTTTTCACTCATTCTTCCTCCCTCATTCTTCTATTATTTGCAGGGCCAAAAGCACTATTTGTAGCAGTCGAGTATCCCTTGTTCAAAATGCTTGGGAACAGAAGTGTTTTGGATTTTTATATTTATTTCTTTATTTGGTATATTCACATATCCTGCTACATTGCGAAATCTATACTGGCAATGAGACCTAACTCTAAACACAAAATTCATATTTGTTTCTTAGACACCTTATACATACAGCCTGAAGTAATTTTATACAATACTTGTAATAATTCTATGCATGAAACAAGATTTGTGTACAGTGAATCACCAGAAAGCAAAGGTGTCACTATCTCAACCACTATCTGATTTTGCAGCCTTTTGGATTAGCAATGTCCAACCTGTATTGCTGTTTGTATTTTACACTTAGTTATTTGAGGGGCTTCATATTCTTCTAAAAAGTCAAAGCATTTGAAATGCACAGATTTTGTGAAAAGAAAGGCAGCACTCTGCAGCTTGTGTAAACGATGAAAAAGTGCATGATTTCTTTTATCTTGTTGCTTTTGTTAATTCTCCAGGCAGGAAAAAGCTAAATAGCTGATTCTTCTGATTTCTAGATTTTGCTAGACAAAGCATCAGCCACACATTTGCCAGCTGCAAAGTTTGCAGAGGGAAAATAACCCTGAGGCCACATGCCTCCAGGCTGATTTTTGTGGCTGTCAAGCCTTCCAGACTCCCACAACCACCTTTTCTCCAGCCAAAACATAGAGGAGAATCAAATTGCCACTCCTGGAAGTTTCCAGCACCTTTAAATTATCTTTTAGATGGGTTGGAAGCCCCCTGCACGGTTTAACACTAGAGAGAAAGAGGGGGAAGGCACTGCTTTTCAAAATCAGAGGATTTTGGACAACTTCCAATTTTGGTTTCTTTATTTTTGGGTACTTTATGTGGTCCTGGTGTATATACTTGCATCTAGACCACAGATAGGAACAAAAATTAATTTCTTTGCAATGTGCTGGGGAAGAGTTCTACAAGATAGCTTGGATTGCTAAAAAGACAAATGAATTTTCCTAGAGGAAATTAAGTCTGACCTATCTCTAGAAGCCAAAATGACTAAACTGAGGCTGTTGTATTTTGGCCATGTCATGAGCAGAAATAACTCACTGGTAAAGACAATAACCCTTGGCAAGGTAGAAGGCGGAGAATAGTGGTTTGAGCATTGGGCTGCAACCTTGGAGGTCAAGGTTTGATTCCCCACTTGGGCGTGGAACAGTGGGGTGATCTTGGGGATATCACACACTCTCAGCCCCAGAAAACCCCATGATGGATTCAACTTGCATTCATCATAACTGAAAAATGACTTAAACACACAACAACACTTAAGGTAGTAGGCCGTAGGAAGAGAGGAAGACCACACTGCAGATGGGTATATATTCATATCAAGGAAGACACATCCCTGAATCTGCCAGTCCTGAGCAGCGGGGTTGAAGATAGCCTAACTTGGATGGCTTTCATCAATAGGGTTGCCGTAGGTTAAAGTTAACTTGAGGTCAATTAATAACAGCAAGAAGACCAGTGCTAGAAATTTACTTGGTAAAAATATACCAAAATGAGAAAAACCTCAGGAAACTCAGTTCTGTATGAATCTGTTCTCTGGCCCCTTTTAAAAATACAAGCACTACAAGACACCAGCATCTCCAAAGTCACAGAAATGAATCTGAGAATAGATTTGCTGCCTCTGTCAAGTCCTGTCCTAAAAAGGCACATGTTAATAAGAGTATTCTGGATGCCTAGTAAGCCACTTTAGAGTTAAACAGAAGCGAGAACTTTCCTCCTTCCTTTCCCTGTCCTCTGCTATAAATACTGCCCTTGCCTGCTTCCATTTCTCTGAATGACTCCGAGTGGTTTTGAAGAGAAATTACATCATGCCCAATCCACAATGATGAGCGCTCCGATAACCAGGAGTTTTTCTCTCCTCGGCAGACAGTAGGGCCATTTAAATCCCTCCTCTCCCCCACCCTGTGTTCTCAGAAAACCTTGTTTTCCCTGCCAAGAATGTAGGCAGTTCTCCAGCCATTCGATTCCTGATAGCCCAAGTAAGCAACATTTGTGACGGAGAACACAGACAGCGGTTCACACAACGAATGGGAGGCGGTAGGTTGGATGCGAGGAGGGAAAATGATCAATTCTTTTGCCGGTAAATGTGTGCTAGGTGGACGGCTATACGCTAAAGAGAAGGGAAAGGGGAACAGAAGAAAACCCACAGAAAGAAGCTTGCAGAATTCTCCCTTGCTGTGAAGTTCACTCTTTTTGTTTTCAGCTCTACTTAAGTTTCTAGTCCTTATGATTGCAAAGATAAGATAGAAAAATGTACTGGCAATGCAGTAGCACAGGATGTGGGTGTCTTAGCGCACAGCAGCAGTTTCATAACCCAGCCGAGTCACAGATACCCCAAAAGAGAACCGACAAGAAGAACAATTCGGTATGGTTTCCAAGCCAACAGCAAATTTGACATTTCTTTGGCATTTGTGTTCTGCCTGCCCAGTGTGAGCAGTGGTTTGATAACCGATACACAGGGGTAAAAACAGAAGCCATAATCAGATAATGGATGAAAGGTGCAAAGTACGCATCACGCAGGGCCAAACATCCCACGTTCTCAAAGACAAGTCCGTGCCTCTTGTTGGAACCTTTCCCTGGCTGGTCAGAGTCGAGCGTCAAGACTCATCAACACATTGTGATTCAGCAACAAATTGTGGGGGAATTTTTCAAGGGGGCTACAAAACATGGCATGCAGAGCCACCCTTGGGCAAGTGTTCCCCACTCTTAGAATTCAACAGCATTCTCCAACTGTTGCTGAATTGCAATTCCCAGCATTCTCACACAGCTGTACTAGCTAGGATTGGTGGGAAGTGCAGGCCAGCAACACCTGGAGGGTCACTTGGATTAGCCACTAGGCTTCACGCAGGGTCTGGTGGACATCAGGGAGTGGCCCCTCAGGAGGTGTGGCCTCAGCCTGATTGTCAGCTGTAGCCCCGCCCTCAAACATCATTCGGCCCACATGCAGGTTGGTGGACTGGGGTGATGATCCCATCCACCCTGAAGAGGGACCTCACTTCTGGCCTATTTCTTTCTCTGCCGTTCCTGCAGAGAGATGACATTTTTCAGCCATGATAGGTTACAAAAGCTCTTGGTGGCATAACAAATCTGCTAATCTTTAAGGTGCTGCAGGATTCTTTGTTGGTGTTTCCCTACCTGATTGTTAAGATCCCACCACTACCCCTAATGCATTTGGTGTGGATACGATAAAAGGGACTTCTTGGTGGCTGCTCCCAAGTTGTGAAATTCCCTCCTTGCATCTCAAACACAGGTAGCGAATGAATGAGATGTACGATTGGAGAGAGACGCAGCTGGGGGGAAAAGATAACACTCATCGTGGGGATACACAGTGATCTGTATGGGGCCTTCCCGGTCCAAACTACCACAGGGCCCAGGACAGCAGCCAGGTACCAGAGCACATACGGATGGCACAGGATGGCAGCCAGCTACCAAAGCACATACGGATGGATGCAGGGTTTGCTCCATTCACAACTTAGATAACCGTGATCCTCTTCATCATGGCCATCATAGAAATGTAGAGTTGGAAGAGACCCCAGGGGCCATCCAGTCCAACTCCCTTCTGCCATGCAGGAACACCCTCAAAGCACTCCCGACAGATGGCCTTCCAGCTTCTGCTTAAAAACCTCCAAGGAAGGAGACTCCACTACACTCCATGGAGGCAGCAGATTCCACTGCCGGACAGCCCTGACTGTCAGGAAGTTCTTCCTGAGGTTCAGGTGGAATCTCCTTTCCTGTAGCTTGAATCTATTGCTCCTTGTCCTGGTCTCTGGAGCAGCAGAAAACAAGCCCTCTCCTTCCTCTACATGACATCCCTTCAAAGATTTAAACAGGGCTATCATGTCCCCTCTTAACCTTCACTTCTGCAGACTAAACTAATGTCTGTCCTCTATCCTCCTAGGGCATGGCTTCCAGTAATCATCAGTAATAATAACCATAGCAACATTGGGCGACCTTGAGCGAGTCACACTCTCTCAGCTTGGGAGACCCAAGCCCTCTCTGTACAAATCTGGCCAAGCAAACCCCACCCTAAGGTCGCCCCAAGTGGCCAGGGACGCGCGCAAAGCGCAGCAACCACCCAACCATCCCTTCCCTTCTTTTTCTGACCTTGCCTTCCCTCCTCCCCCCACCCCCTTTTGCTTGGCCAATTTCCTGTTCCTCCGTCCTTCTCCCCCCGCCACTCTTTCCTCCTCCCCTCTCCCTCCCTCCCTCCCTCCCTTTGCCCGGCCGTGAATGAGCTGCCGAGTTGTGAATGGAGCAAACCCTGCAGGCGGGGAGTGGATGCGTTGGGGGGCGGAGGAAGGCGGGCTGGGGGAGAGGCCAGGGAGCTGCTGGGTCTGCTGCAAGGAGAGGGCTGCTTCCTCCTTCCCTCCCCCCTCCCTCTCTCCCCCCCCAGGTCTATTTTCCTCTTGCTTTTGAGGAATCCAAAGGACGCAGCCGAGCGCAAGAGGCGGCGATGGCGGCTCCCGGGGCCAGCGCCTGCCGGCCCCTCTTTTGCAAGAGAAAAGCCTTGTAAGCCTCCCTCCCTCTTGCAAAATCTCCATCCCTCCCCTCCGCTTGGACCTTTTTTTCTTCCCCCGGCGCGCAGAAGGGGGAGGCGGAGAGGAGCATGCTTGCAAGGAGGTCGTCTGCGCTCCAGTCTCCGGGGAGGATCGCGCGGCTCTTGGCGACCCGGGGGAGATTTGGCCCTTTCGCAAGACCCAGGAGGCGGCTCGCCTCTTTCCCTCGTCTCTCCTCCTTCCTTTGGGGCTGAGCTTCCAGGCCCCGGTATATATTGCCTGGGTCCGAGGCCGGGCAAGTCTCGGGGGCTCCAGGAACCAACCCGAAGTTTTTCTTTTAACAGTGCATCGCATCCTCAATCCTTTTTTTTCCAGGATCGGTTTTTTTTTAAAGACCTATGGAACTTTTTGCATCAAAAGTTGTGGGACTCGTCTGCTCTGCCTCGGAGAGAAGAAGAGAAACTAACGATACTATTTAACAACCACAATCACAACAACCTCCCCGCGTGTCCGCCTAGTTGGAAAGCAGACGCGCACAGGCAAATGCATTCATTTCTTTTCTTCCTAGCCTTTATAAGGCCTTGAAGAATGCGATCCTCCGACTGGGGGTCTCCCCCAAGTTGAGGGGCTGGGAATTTTTTTTTCCCCCTTAAAGAGTGAGCCTTTGGATTGCTCCCCCCACAGCAGAGCAAGTTGGGGGGACAAAAAGGGGGAGGAAAAAAAGACAAGACTACTTCTGGCCTCCGGTGGCGACGGAGGCTTTGGAAAACTTCATTTTTTCTCCTTCCCGGGTCCGGGTCAGAACGTGGGAATCCGGAAGACGGCGGGTCAGGATGGCAGCCGAATTGACCCCCGAGGAGGAACAGGTAAGAGACCCCCACTTACACCTCTATGTGTGTGTGTGTGTGTATATATATATAATAAATATGCATATATGTATATATATGTGTGTGTATATATACATATATATGTGTGTATATATATGTAAATAACACATGTGTATATATATATATATATATATGTATGTATATATAAATAATATATGTATGTATGTGTATATATATATATATATATGTATATTTATGTGTATATCTATTTATATATATATATTTGTATATAAATAGATATACGCATAAATAAATATACATATATATATATGCACACACACATACTTACACATACACACATACTTACACATTTTGCAGGGAGGGTGTGCAGATTTTAAGAGTACTGTTCCGTCTCTCCTCCCCCCCCCCCGTGTCTCCTTTTTATTTATGGATTTCGGGACTTTTGTGTTGGATGGGCCCGATGGCTTTGCGGATCCCGCTTCCTTCTTCCAGTCTTGTATTTATTTTGCCTTTTTTCCCCTTTTCTTTTTTTATTTTTTTGCGAGGAGCAGGGTGTCCCCTTCTAAGAGGTTTTGCAAAGCCCCACCGGGCCCTGTTTGTCTTCTGGCTTCTTCTCCCAGCGCCTTGCCCTCCAGCCTTCTCCCCAAGAAAGATGCCGATGCATTGATCACAGGGGGAAAAAATTGCATCTTGCAAAAATGGTGTTTTGCCAGCCCTTTGGGGGGAGGGAGCCCGAGCCAAGGGGACGTGCGCCCCGTGTCTGCCTGCCTGCCCGCCCTGAGACTCGTTCCTGGAAGCCCAGCTTGTGCAACCCCTCCTCTCCTTCCCGGCGCCTTCCAAAGCCCCCAAAGCATCCCCCTTTCCCCCCAGTATACAGCCCTGGAGGGAGGGACGGTGGGGAAGGCAGCCCCCCCCCTCCAGTGCTTTCCTCTTCCCAAAAGTCTCCAAAAAGGATGGCTTTGGAGGGTCTCTTTTGGAGAGGTGGATCTTCTTCCAAACGCATTCCTCGTTTTCCCAAAGGAATGCTAGTTTTTGCAAAATAAATTTAAAAAAAGGAAGGTTCCAGGGAGGGGGGCTGGGGGGCTGCAGTTAAAGACAGACGTGTTGTTTCCCCGGACCGGGGTTGCCATGGTGACCCCAGAGGGAGCTGGTCTGAGTTGCAGCCTAGTCAGGGCCAAAGCCTCGGGGTGGCCTAAGCTGGGGAGCCGGGAGAGGTGCGGCTTGGGTCGGCTGCTCAGCCCTTCCCTGGGCCTTCCTCCATAAAACACCCTTTTTTAAGGGTCAAAAGTGGGGGAAACTATTTTTTCCGCCTTCCACCCTGTATTTGTCGGTTGGAAGCAACCCCTGCACAACACAGAAGCAAAGGAATGCATGGGGGGGGTATAATGCATGAGAAATCCAGTCTTTCGATGGGGCTGCTGTGGGGTGTGGGTGTGAAATGCAACCCCCACATATTATTTCAGAAGGCCCTCTTTGCTCTGAGGTTGTTTCCAATGAACTGTTTCTTATTCCTTGTTTTCCTCCCCTCCACCCATTTGGAAGGGGAGTGCATAGCTGTACCTGCTTATTATTATTAGTTATTGAATGCGGAGTAACAAAATATCATTATTTCATTCCCTAATTATTTAGAAATGGGTTCCAAAATACACAACAGAAAAAGAGGTTGCACCAGGAAGAGAATCCAGGCCCTCTGCGCCTATATATAGATGAAATATATTTATATATATATATATATATATATGGAATAGTTCTTTTTCTTTGATGCAAAGTTGAAGGTTCTCAAGGGAGAAAAGAGTCCTTATTATTAGGGAATGCAAAGCTCAAAACCGACTCTCCCTTCTCTGGCAGTGGCCTTTTGAGGAAGCCAGACAGGAGGGGGGATTGAAACAAAAAGATGAAAAATCAACATTGTTTCCAGGCAGCTTCCTCTCCCACATTCCTGTTTTGCTTTCTGCCCATCCGCCCTCCCTTCCCCTTCTTCTTTTTGCAAGCATGTAACTAGGAAGGGAGATTTAAAAAATGTGCATGTGTCAGGATAGGAAAAGGGCTGGTTGCTCTCTTGAGAATCTTCAACTTTGCATCAAAAAAAATAAAAAATAAGAACTATATAGGCCCAGAGCGCCTGGACTCTTTTTCTGGAGCAATCTCCTTTTCTGTGGGTCTTATTTTGGAGATCATTTCTCTCCTCTTCCCAAACTTCACTGTTTTTTAAAAAAATAAATAAAAATTAAAATTAAAAAATACAAGAATTATTTTTGGTTGGCCGCTGGCGACGTTAATTGCACAGCACTGTCTTTGCAAACATTTCCCCTCTTGCAAACATTTCCCCTGTTGGGTCTCTTTTCTGCTTCATTTTACTTTTCCTCTCCATTTTCGATGCTTTTCCTTAGGGACAGATCCGGTTCTTCTTTCTTCCTCCTTTCAGCTGACGTGACCTTTTTCTTTTAGGGCTTCCTGCTGTCCTTCCTTGAGTCATTCAAGGAGGATGTTAGACATCTATGAACCAAAAAGGAGTGTTCGTCAAGATCCCTCTCTAACCAGCAATAAAAGAAGGTAGCAAAGATGGTAGTCATCAAGCCAAGCCTTGTTCCTTCTATTTCCATGCTCTGGAGCCCTTTAAATAGACCTCCCCCCAAAAAAAATCCAACAATTTTGGCTCTTTTCTTTTTTCTTCTTATTAATTAAAGTGTTTACTAACTCTCCTTGCAACAGAAAAGGACATTCTTCGCAAAGTTCAGTGGCCCTTCTCACTTCCTCTGATGAGTAAAGGAATATATCTCCTGAATGATGTAATATACTTTGACGCAAATCGTCTGGGAACATTTAAAAAAACACAAGTATTTGCTTATATCTGATGTCTTTCCTCCCTTCCTCTTGCAAGGCTACAACTCAAGGCAGCGCAGATAGTCATGTGTTCTGTTGGGCCTTCTTAGAGCAAGGTATTTTTATTCTTCTGTATTCCAAGAATTTCTACTTCGGTGGGGTTATGTCTGCAGATTTTCCCAGGCAGTTTAGTTTCTCTTTTTTAAATCCAAAACCAAAGCCACAAAGTATAATGATTTCAAATGCAATATTTTTGTAAAGTGTATAACAGTTGTAAAATTGTATGAGCAGCAGTTTAAATCACTTTCCCATGTTTTAAAATATGTCTAATGCACCATCTATAAAAGGGAGAAGAGGAAGCAAACTTCCTCAAGGAGAGAATGTCACGACTGTGGTGCAGTTACTAAAAAGACCCCGTGTTTTCTCACCAATCAGGTCTTCATAGGCTAATATTATTATTGGTGTTGCTGTTACTATGATTAGTAGTAGCAGTAGAAGTATCCCTTTCTGGAGCCTTCCAAGGCACCTTAAAACATATTTATAAACAATATAGATTTAAGTTCAAGTTCAAGTTTATTGCCTTTTAGCAGCCAGCCATTGCACAAAAATGAAAAAATAAAATAAGATAAAATGAGAACGGATAGTCCAGCCAATTTACATGTAATACATAATCAACAGTAAATGAATCACTTTCCATGCCCCTCCTTGTTCTTTGTAGCATAGATTTAAAAACAGTGTGGCCCTCTGGATAATTCTGGACTGCAACCTCCAGGACTCTTGCCCATTGGCTATGCTGGCTAGGACTGCTGGGACTTGTAGTCAGCACATCATGATTCCCATTCCTTTCTCAGTTCAGACAGACCTCGGTCCTGCTGACTGATTTATCCATCCGTTGCAGATTCATACAGGCAAAGAAGAGTTTTCAAAGAATATGGGAGGTTACTGTCCTGGCCCTAGGAGTTTACAATCTGAGATTCAGCTCAGGGGAGACAGCAGATTGGAGAAAGAGGAAAGCAAACAATGAAAGAGTATGGATTACTTAGGATTTGTGGGGTCTTCCTGTTAGTTTCAGCTATATGCCTTCCAGAGGATGCCGTATGATACATTATTGAGCAGTCCTGGAGAACTAAATAGGCCTGTTCTCCTTATACAGTAATGCAAACCTTTGACTGCTGTGTTTTGCAATTAGTAATTTGACTCTATTAGCAAATAAAATCCTGTCTTTTCTTTCTTCCTTTGTAACGAATTCCTTGTCTGCTGATTCCTTCTGGGACCCTTTGGTCCCAGCATCCTTTCCCCCTCCAAATAATAGCAGAGCTTGGAAACAACTAGTTATCAATAACAAGTTACTTGTAATTTGACCCCTCTCTCCAACAAAAAGCGTGAGCAAACCACGTCACAATTGCAAGTCAGCATAAGAGGGCTTCACTGATTTTGCTGTGTAACTGTAATTCGTCTGCTGCTACCATCGGCCCTCTGCATTCACTAGGGTTAGGGGCACAGGACCCTTGCAAAAAATGAGAAAATTGCAAATATCAAAATGTGTGTGTATGCCTGCAGGAAGGGGACCAAGGGGAGAACAGACCCCAGGGTCCAAATGTCGTGAGGGAAAGGAGAGGGGAGGGGTGAGTGGCCTGGTGCCCGTGTACTTCCTCTTTCTCCCCCATCTCCTTCCTATTTTTGTGCGAGGGCCATTGGAAAAGGGATTGTGGTGCTGAGAAATTGTGTTGCAAGAGGAGAAGGACCACAGGCATTTTTTTTTTAGAGGGTTGCATGGTCTGATTGGAGCCACTGAGAGGGACGGTTTCCCTGGAAAAGAAGCCCCTGAGGTACAGGAGAAAAGGGGTTGGAGAAACTTGCAAATAACCAGACCCATGAAAGTCAGACCCACAAATGTGGAGGGCCAACTGTATGGGAGTGTGCGTCAGTGTATTATAGAAAAAGAATAACACATTTTTCCTGCCTCCTTGCAGTCTGTGGTAGACGGAAAGGAATAATACATTTTTCTGCCTCCTTGTAGTTTGTGGTAGACTTTGGGGTAACATCTGGATGGGAAGAAAGACTTGCAATATTCAGATGTTTCATTAAAAAAAAAAGGAACAAGATTTTTTATGCTAGTTCCTTGGAAGAGAAAGGCAAATAAATAGCAACTTACTGTAATCCTTCTTGTTGTATGCTTTCAAGTTCTTTTTTACTTAATGGTGACCCTAAGGTGACCCTATGAGTTTTCTGGGGCTGAGAGTGTGTGGCTTGCCCAAGTTCCCCCCAGTGGGTTTCCACGGCTGGAATCGAACCCTGGTCTCTAGAGTTGCCGTTGAATGCTCAGACCGCTATACCCCCCTTTGAAGACTCTGGTAACTGTGGCATTCTGGCTAGAATTGAGTCATGGCACAGCAGAGACGCTATAAAAGTGGACTTTCCAGTTTCTGCCGATTCGGTGAATTTCCTCTAAGCAGGGATTAATAAATGGATTTAGGCTTAGAACTGTAACTGGCTACTTCTTAAAGTGACTTTTCCACCTTTATGGGCAGGAATCTTTGCTTAGCGGTGAACTTTGTTGTTACCTTCTCTTTGTTCAGACCAGAGGAAACAGTCTCTGATCTTGGAAGCTAAGCAGGGTCAACACTGGTTAGAATTTGGATGATAGACCGCCAACAAATCCCAGGTGCTGTCGGCCAGATTTCAGAGGACGGAACTGGCAAAGTCTCCTCTTCTTGCCTAAGAAAACCCTGTGAAATTCATGGGGTTGCTATAAGTCGACAGGTGACTTTAAGGCACAAGTGCATTAAGGCCACAAGTTAACTTTCTTGGGAGGACAGAAAAGGAGAAACGGAAAGTTGACCTGGTTTAGCAGTTCCTAGGAAAGCTATCAGTTCAGGTTCACACCAAGATGTGGCTTTAGATTTTATCTCAGTTTCTCACCATCTATTTATATCCTGCCATGTAACTGTGGTTCTGATGTCAGATTTTTAAAAATCCTTTCCAGTGAAAATAAAAAATGAATGGGAAAAGCAGCAATGTTAGCATTCAGGCTGTGATTCCGTAAGGCCTATTCTGTATTGCGTATAAAGGACCTTTTTGGAAAAGATCGGCAGCTTTGCCCTGGATCTGTTGCATGTTGCTTTCCTTGGAATGACCTGAGTTCAAGCATTACGAGAAAGGGGGAAAATCTTTCCCTCCATGCTTCATCTGCAGGGTGCCTGATTTGATCAACCCTACTTCCGGCCTCCCACCTTAAAATAGCTTTCTTCCCTCTAAACTGCAAAATAATAATGATGATGATGATGATAAAATTAAAAAAAAATCCTTGGCTATTTTGGCCTCCTTTTTTTTCAAACTTTCCTGCCTGCTATTGGGTTTCTGCCATGTATATATAAGTTCTCTTAAAGGGTGCGAAGCAGGAAATAATCCATCTCTTGCTGACAAAAGGCAGCCACAGTTTGGGATACCTTTTTCAGGCCGAGCGCCAAAGGGCCCTGTATTCAAATGATGGGTGGAGCCAAAGGTAAAAGAGGGGGGTCTAAAAGGACTAACAGTTTCAGCTATCGCCAGTACCTGAGTCTTAAGAGAGAGGTTTCAACTTTTTAGAAGAGTGGGAGGAAAATCTTTTCAATGCCAGGCAGTGGCTAAAGGAGAGAAGCACCAGGGGTGGGTTTTTAAAGGGCTGCACAGCTCTGGCTGAGAAGAAAGGCTCCCCTGGAAAAGAAGTGCCCGAGGTGCAGGGGCAGGGGTTGAAGCAACTCACAGATAATAAAATCTGTGAAAGTCAAACCTGCTAATGCGGAGGGACTACTGTATTAGCACTAGGAACCTCTTTTGGGAGACACCTTAATGATATGTTCCTATAGGCACTTAATGGGCTCTTGAGTACAAAGGAGTTGGAGCCAGTGTGGTTCTGGGCCAGTGCATTGGGCTGTGGCTCTGGAGACCAGGGTTCGAATCTGTGGAAACTCACCTTGGGCAAGTCACATTCTCTCAGCCCATTGGGATGCTTTCATCACGCCATGTTTTGTACCTGTCTTTAGTCTTTGCAATCCGTGTGAAAGTAGCTTCGGTAGCTTCCTAGGGCAAAATTTGCTAGAGCTAATATGTATCTGCTTCTAATTGACAACGGTAACGATACATTTGTTTGTAACAATTGGAATATCAATAGACTGAATGGACAATCTGCTCTAGATTCAGTGTCACCTTGCAGCGGCCATTTGTCTGGGAAGATCAGACAAGGGGGCTAACAATGGAAGGGCAAGAGAATGTTTCGATAGGTGACAGTATACTCATCCTGACCCCTGGGATGAAAAATATGTAAACAGTTGTATACTTATTATTTATTTATTATTTATTATTATTTATTTGTATCCCGCTTCTCCATATGGATCAAGGCGGCGAACAACTTACAAATAGCATGTATTTCGAAACATTTCTATACATACACTTGGGAAACTGCTGCAGCAGTTTGGCATGTCAAGATGTTAACCGATGTTTGATGTGCATGCTAAGTTTCCAATGGAAAGGTATAAAACTTGTGCTTGATTCTAAGATTCCAGGCTGGGCAACATTTTGGTGACGTTGCTGTGTTGCTCTCTTCTTTGAAATAAATGCTTCTGTTTTAAACTGGGCAAAGTTATTCCGCACAAGTGAGCCAGGGCATGACACAGCCTCAGGGGAAGGCGAAGACAAACCCGTTCTGAACAAATCTTGCCGAGAAAACCCCATGGTAATTTCGCCTTAGGGTGGCAATAAGTTGGAAATGACTCGTAGGCACACAACAACAACAACAAAGCACCATGGAACACAGTGGGACTGAACTTTACAGAAAAAAGACATGGGTTTGTGCAGTAATTGTGTAATTCTAGCTGGCGAGGCAGGCTTATCTACTTTCTGCGTTTCTTTCCATTTTGCTCTTTATGCATGCTCAAGTAAAAGACTCCGGAGGCAGCTGCTATTCACTTGGCCTGTTGTAGGCAGACACACACAGCTCCAGTAAGATGAACCAGAACCTAATCTCATTCTTTCCCCTCTCAGACTTGATTGAACTGTTTGCTGCAGACATGGTGCTGCAGCCTGATAGCAAAATCTTCAGCCCTCCTTCACCGTCTTTCCATTTCTGATGCTGCCAAAAACTTCTAGCTAGACAAAGGACGAGGAAGTAAAGGGAACTGAGGCAGCCCTAACAAAACTTTATAAAAATGAGTTTCCTTGTCAGAGGCTTTGTTACGTCTGGCATGGCTGTAACTTAGCTCTTTGGTCATGGTTGAGATTGGAATTCTCTCCTGACTGTACAGTGATCACACTCCCCCCTCAAATCTGCAGAAATCCGCCACCTTTTGATGCCCCATCGTCTGATGACTCTCTTTTTTGATGCTTCTAGTTTAAGGGCAAGTTTGATTAATTTGAGGGAGGTTCTGCTCTTTCATCAGTTCTTCTTGCCTATAGAGGCTCGCTTGGAACCATTTTCCCACACGTGCTGCTTGTACAGTGAGCTTGCGGGAGACAAAGGGCTAAACCAGCTCAGAGACTTTGCAAGCTGTCAGTCGGTCTCAAGTGAGACTCCATAAGTCCTTCATACTCCCTATGCCAGAGCTTTCCAAACTTTTCATGTTGGTGACACACTTTTTAGACATGCATCATTTTGCAACACAATAATTCAGTTTTACTAGCAAACCAGAGGTTAACTAATTCCTTGTAAGAGATACAGACACAATTGTAATAACAAAATCTATGGGAACACAACGTATCTCGTGAAAACCTTTCATATATTTTTTAAAATAAATAATAACATACATTTGCCAAGATTGTAGGAGACACACCTACACACTTCAGGTGACACACTAATGTGTCACGGCACACCATTTGGCAAGCCCTGCCCTATGCTGTAGTACAAAGGTTCTGCTTCCAAGATCAAATACGATTTGGTGCCGATGGCCATGAATTTCGTAGGGTTTTCTTAGGCAAGGAGTGTTGAAGAGGAGGCTTGCCATTCCCTTCCTTGAATGTAGCTTACAGCACTACTTTCTGACAGTGTTCTGGTTCCTCACCTGTCAGATAAGTGGGGGAAATTGCTTTTAAGCTTATGCACCAGCCCCCAAACACTGGAAAACAGAGAGTGGTATGGTGGAGCAACATCTAGCTATGTATGGTGAATGCACAATAGTGACATCATCTTTAAAAGTCCTCTGGCATATGCTGGAGGATGCTTGTCCTTGTGAACCCAGCTATAGCATCATAGCCCCACCCCACAGTACGTCTCCATGTGCGCATGCCTTCACATCTCCTGTCCACGTGTGACGGCCCTGTGAAGTTCATAGGGTTTTCTCAGGCAAGGAATACTGAAGTGGAGGTTTGCCGTTGCTTTCCTCGAGTGCAGCTTAAGAGCAGCACATCGTGTTCTCCAATGGTCTCCCTTCGGAGTACGAACTGGACCTCGCCCTGCATAGCTTCCAAGATCAGACAGGACCTGGTGCCAGTGGCCAGTGAAATGGCTGCGTCTGGGGACAGCTGAAAAGGCAGGTTTGGAGGCGGCCGAGGGCAGACGTGTCCTGTCTGTGCAGAACTTGACAATGTCTCCTAAAAAGATCTCTGCCCAAGTCTTATGAGGAATGCTTGCAAAGTCTGTTTAACCCTGAGCTGGTTGGACAGAGGAGGAACGGTGTTTTCTGTCTACAGATATCAACAAATCTGTCTTAATGTCTCTTTCCCTCTCTCTCTCTCACATCACACACACATTAAATTTCCTTCAGTGAGCGCAAGACAGCACACACCCTTCCAGCCCTCTGCCTCCTTACAACAACCCTGTCAGGCAGTCCCTTGTTTGAATGTCGATCTCAAGTTTGCCTTCTCTGCACTACTTTGAGCTTCAGCATCCTATGGACAGTTTACAGACAGTACTACTGAAGCATGGTATGGTTAGTGATGTTCCTCAGCTAAGAGTAGTGCTCAGTAAGGGATTATGGTGTTTACCCTATTTGTTCTAGGCAGGCACACAGAGCTAGAGCAGGATCCCACCCTTCTTCAAGTTGTATTGCATTGCTCACTGCAGACATATTATTGCAACCAGGTACTGAAAGACTGTGTTTCTCTGGCCCTTCTTCACTGTCCTCCTAGTACTGATGGTACTAAAAAGCTTCCAGCTGCACAGAGAATGAGAGGGAAAGGGTGGGTTGGGCGAGCATGAAAAGCATTTGTGTAAAGGGTCTCTGTTAACTGAAATATGACTGCATAGGTAGCTCTGGTTGCTTTGTAGCAGGTTAGCAAGGTCTTTTGGATTTAACAATGCTAAGTTTACTTAGATTATTTAAAGGATAAAGAAGGCACCCTTTAGGGCTGCCTTAAGCTTCCCCAAGGCAGCTTAAAGCAAAAACTTTAGAAAGTGTAGATCATAAACAAAAGTAAGAACAGTGATAACATCAGCAAGTAGCAGCAGCAGCCAGAAAATGCCAGATACATTGTGATTTCGGTAGAGCCCTAACTCATTTATAGAAAGAGTTATATCTGTAGGGCAACCACAAGGGAATTGCACGGCACCCACGGCTGTTCATGGGCCCCTCCTTTCTCCTTAGTTTTGGGGTGGTGAGGGGAGATTGCTTTTCCTGGTAGCTCTCCTTGCATCTTTTCAAAATTTGTTTGAGCAAATCAAAAGTGGGCTTCTGGCCATTTTTGGTCATCCTTGCCCACTCCCCAGCAGTTGTTGGAGATTCCACCCAGAATTGCTTTTGACTTCAAGACTGACTCAGATTGCACGGCACTGCTGGTCTCTTGGAGTCTAAGTCCAAAACTCAAACCAATACTCCAGTGGTGCTCAAACTTTCAGGACTCAAAAGTGGAGAACATGATAATTGCTTAAGAGGGTGCAAGAAAAGTGAGCCTGCAAGTAAAGCAAATGCAAAGAGAAGAGCAAATATCAATGGTGTGCAAGGACACACCGTTGAGGATCGGCTGGTCTCTGCAAACGGGCGATGCAAGGCGGATCCCCTGTTATGCCTTCTTCCAAACTCAGACGTAGCAAAAATCAGTGTCCTTTTTTAAAATACTTTTCCCACTCAGCTGCTCTGAATGTTCCAGCAGGCGTGTGCCCCGGGGTGACCATGAGGCAGTTTCTTGGGTGGGAAAGAAGAGATGGAGATGTGGCTCTAGGGACCTGTGAGAGGGAGAGAGGGGGCTTAAGATATAGGACATGGTGGAGGCACAACAAGGGGGTGGCAACATCCTCATGTGGAGGACTCTTCTCAGACTTTTTACCCCACTGCATTACCCCATGGTGGCCGTCTTTCCAAGCACGACAACCTAGAGAACTTCCCAGAAAAAACCCACCTCTGTTGCCCTGGGGCAGTGTTTTGGAGAAATCTCTGGTTTTTGTGCGTGTGTCTAAAAAGCTCCTCTTCCTTTTTCCTGTCTTCTCCTCCTCCTAAGCAATCCAGCTGGACCTCATGCCATCTGCTGGAAACCGGATGTGTCTGTGTTGTTAAAAACCTCACCGTGTGACATTTTGACACCTGTTTTGGCACAGAGGCAGAGAGTTTAAGCAGGGACCAGATGAGATAATTTGGGAGGAGTGGGGAAGGGGAGAGGCTTGGAGAAAAGGAAGGGAGGACAAAAGATTCCCTACCCCCCCACCCAAAAGGGAGCAGGGAGTTGGGCAGGTGTGCTGGTCAAGAAGGAGGTTAGCATTGTTAAAAATAGCATTTCTAGGCTGTCTGTTTCCACCTCTGTTCTGGGGCTGTCATTAGGCCTGGAAACCATGAAGCCCTTTGAGGAGCTGGGTACATTTAGCTTGGAGAAGAAAAGGTGAAGAGTGGACAGATAGCCATGTTTAGATATTTGAAGGGATGTCATATGGAGGATGGAGCCAGCTTGTTTTCTGCTGCTCCAGAGACTAGGACACGGAACAACGGCTTCTAACTACAGGTAAAGAGATTCCACCTCAACATTAGGAAGAACTTCCTGATGGCAAGAGCAATTCAGCAATGGGATACGCTGCCCTGGAGTGTGGTTTAGACTCCTGTGGGAGTTTTTAAGGCTTGGATGACCATCTGTCAAGGGTGCTTTGGTTGTGCATTCCTTCACGACAGGGAGTTGGACGGGATGCTCCAGTGACCTCTTTCAACTCCATGATTGTTTTGGCTTGTCCTTTTCTCTTTTCCAAAGAATTCAGGGCACACTTTGGATCATGCATGTTTTCATCCTGAAAAGGGTTGTGAAATGCTTTCCAGGTAGCTCTTTGCAGCTGTCCCCTTTGGGAAGTATGCCAAAATGTCTGTGAAAGCTGGTGGCTCAGGCACATGTCGATGAGGGCAGTGGTCTGCTTTGGGCTTTAGTCTGATCTTTAAAGGGAGGTCTCCAAGGTGCTGAAGCTACTTGGAAACACAGTAGCACCTTTGAGACTTAATAGGAAAAAGAAGTTTTGCACCAGATGAAGTAAAATGGTCCATGAAAATTGTCCGTGAAATTGTAGTTTGGAAATTTCTTCCTCCTAATTAGTCTCAAAGATACTCCAGGATTCCTCAGTGTCCTTTTAGGTTAAGGCAAACTAACACAGCTACCTTATCTTCTTTAACATTCACACTAAAGCCCGGAGCGGATTTGCTTCCCCTACATGCATGGAAGCCCCCAGCTGCCGCTGCTGTCCCATCCTTTCCAGCTGGGTTTATGCTTTGTTCCAGAGCTTAGGAAAGCTGCTTTTGTGTACTACAACTCCCAGAATCTCTCATCCACAGACCATCTCTGCAAAAGGTGTGTTATCCTCTCATTCCTCTCTCCTCCCCCATCTGCTATTGATTGTAAGCTATTCTTGGCATTTCAAGGCGTTCAGGGTGGAAAACACACGCACGCTTCCTAGTTAATCATTGCTCCAAGCACAAAGGTGTGTTTTCTTTCATGTGTTCGTTTTTTTCCCCTCCTCTCCTTTTTTAAACCCTCTCCCTGGCCAAAAAATAATTCTGGAACATTGTAAACTTCTGTCACAGAGAAAGACTGGCTGTTTTGCGTACAGGTTGGTTCCCACTATATGCTAAACCCCAAGCCAAATGTGTGTGCGTTGTATGTATATATATATATAAATTTGAATTACAATTAAAAATATAATTAATTTAAATGAATATAGGAAGCTTCCACCTTTTGACGCCCCATTTTTGGATGACTTGTTCTTTTGCTGCTTCTGAATTAAGGACAAGTTGCATTAATTTGAGGAAGGGTCCACTCTTTCATCAGTTTCTCTTGCCTACGGAGACTTGCTCGGAATATCTTGTATGCATGCAGAGTTTGCAAAGGAAGCTGCAGTGGAGGGGACACTTTGCAAACAGGGCATGCGCCGTCCGTCCCAGTCCTTCACGCTCCCTACAGTCCAGTACATGGGTCCCACTTTCAACCAGTTCCATTTTCTGACAGTCCTCCGGCCCCTAAACTGTCAATATAGGGGAAATACATACAGACTCCCTCTTTCACGAAGGATGCATCCACACTGTATAATGAAAGCAGTTTGATCCCACTTTTAACTGCCATGGCTCCCTCTTGTGGTTTCAAGAGGCACTTAGAATTCACTGCCAGAGTTAGCCCAAATGGCCAAACTGACATGGATAAGCCAACTGAAGATATTTTGAAAGATTTGGGAGCCATTTATGGATATTTTAAGCAATAAGAAACCTTAAAGACGCAGTAATCTGTGGCTCTGGTTTCTAGAAATTCTAGTAGGATTATTTAGCTGGATCCATAATGGTAGAACTTCTTTTAATTTTTTTTCTCTTTCATTGCAGTTTGGCGGCAGGGGGGGTTCAAAGCCCCTTTGTGTTCCAGTAAATTAGCATTTAGCGTTTCAATTAGTTGTTCAGAGTTTTGGTTTAATGTGTTATTATTTAGTTCAATGTGTTTTAGTTTAATTTTAGGGTTGTTTTTTTCTTTCTTCTGTCTGCTTTTTCTTTTTGTGAATGTATATTGCTTTGATTGTGAATTGCATGGTTTGTGTTAAAATTAACAAATAGTTAAAAAAGAAAGAAAGAATTCTATGCCAGAGAGGAAAAAGGCTGCAGTTTTGGGTGCGGGGCTGGAAGACTCTTTAAGTTCCTCCTCAAGCTACGAATCCGAGGATTCTAAAGGCTGGAGGCAAAACAATTAATAAAGTGGGATCAAACTGCTATAACTGTGCAGTGTGGATTTACCCTAAGTGCTTCGTTGGTGAGATTTGTTTCTGTTTTATTTTATTTGCCTCCTTTCTCAAGCCAAGATGGTTTTGCAGTAAGACATAAATCAAAATGCAACTCAGATTGGATCGATAATCCATTTCAATGTAGTTCCTCTCCTTAGCCCTTCTTCAAGTGTTTGGTAAGCCACAGGCTTGTGTTCTGAACACTTTTCAGTTTGGGGCATTTTTCTGTGCTCAGAGAAAGCATATTCATGATCCGTTCATCATGTGGCTTGGTGGTTCTAAGCCGTCTTTCATTTTAATCTCCACGGTAAGCCGCCTCGGCTCTTCTCCTAGCAAAGAAAGCAGAAATAAATAAAACCAAAATGAGTAAAATAGGAAGCGGAAGAGGCTGTGTGAGGGTCAGATCCGCTTGAGGAGCAGGTGTCCAAAAGGATGACTCACCGGAAAAGCATCGCCAGGAGAAGCGTGCAAGCAAGAAGCCCCAGGAGGAAGAAGGCTGAAAACAAAGCAGTCATGAAAGAATCCAACCTGAAAGCAAAGCTGGAGCGACATCCAGCACGAAAGCCATGGCAACCTCGTGCGAGAGAGCGTTTCCAGGAGACGGGAGCATGAAGCATTCCACAAGTTGTTGTTGTGTGCCCTCGAGATGTTTCCAGCGTAGAGCGGGCTTATCGAAGGGTCACACTCTCTCAGCCTCAGAGGAACGCAAAAGCAAACCCCCTCCGAGCAGATTTTGCCAAGGAAATCTCTTGATAGATCTGAATGCTAGAAGGAATGGATAAGCAGTGAAGATCTCTCCAAAGTGGGGCGGCGTATGATCCAAATGATGGGCCAAAAAGATCATCTTACAGAAATGTAGAGTTGGAAGAGACCCCAGGGGCCATCCAGTCCAACCCCCCTCTGCCATGCAGGAACACCCTCAAAGCACTCCCTTTGACAGATGGCCCTCCAGCCTCTGCTTAAAAACCTCCAAAGAAGGAGACTCCACCACGCTCCACGGAGGCAGCAGATTCCTCTGCCGGACAGCCCTGACCATCAAGACGTTCTTCCTGAGGTTCAAGTGGAATCTCCTTTCCTGCAGCTTGAATCCATTGCTCCTTATCCTGGTCTCTGAAGAAGCAGAAAACAAGCCCTCTCCTTCCTCTACATGAGCAGCAAGACGTTCAGAAGAAACCAACGTGCTAGAGTGAGATCATGGAAGCCCCGTCAAAAGGAAGATTGCAATAACCAAGGCAGAAAATGACCAGGGCATGAATTAAGGTCTTAGCAGAGGAAGCAGAAGGAAAAGGTTTGATTTTGGCTGAGAAAGTTTGCAAACAGTGCAAGGAAAAAGAAATGGACGTAACTTTTTGCTACAACCTCGAGGCGACGAGCAAAACACAAAGAAGACATCTCCTGTTGGCAGGTCAAGGATGATGGGCTTTGCAGACCAATCCATCTGGAGGACTGAGGAGGACTGGCCGAAAACAAACTATTATAGCTTTGACTTTAAAACCTGTAGTCCACCCCTTGCGTCTTCAGGCCTCCTCTGGGGGTGGAGGGGGGAACAGATGGGGAGGGGAAACTGTATTTCTGTTCATTTGAAGATGACTTGAGCCCTTCTGTGCTTAAAATACAAACATATTTCAGCAATGACTCATGGAAAACAAGAAGGTTTGTGCTCTCTTTGCATCAAACTTTTCCTTGGCTGGGGGTGGGGAATCAGCCTCCATTCATGCTTTCCTTGCTTGAATCCAAACTCTTTCTCAGGGAAGGACTGAAGATGCAAAACCATCAAGAGAGGGAGTAATTCAAATAATCGACAGCCCTGATTTGTAGGAAACATCCTTGGATGACAGAAATCAAATTTGGTTTCTTTTGCTCTATATTAATAACTAATTTAGAATGCAAAGTACAGCAGATTGCATAATTAAAATATTTTGCAACGTGTGCAGATTAGAATGTCCAGATTTGAAGAAGTGGGATATAGCAACGCTACCTGTCTGATCTTGGGAGCTAAGCAGGATCAGCCCTGGTTGGCACTTGGATGGGAGACCGGTGACAAATGCCAGGTGCTGTAGGCTGTATTTCAGAGGAACTGGCAAAACCACCCATCAGTACTCCTTGCTTAAGAAAACCCGATGAAATTCATGGGGTTGCCATAAGTCGAGAGGCAACATGAAGGCACATTGCACATGCAAAGATTGAGTGGCCAGATGATCTAGCGAGTGGGTGGTCTTTGAGGGTCCATCCAATGCTACAGTGCTATTGTTTGATGGAAAGGAAGGTAGGATGAAAATACAGGAATGGCTGTCCCCAGCCTGAGTTCTCAGCTGTACCTTCTTTTTGTGCAAAACATAGGATGCGTTATGGAGGTCCACCCTGATATCTAGAAAGTAATCACTGTGTCACCGTCTTTTCCTTCCCTTTCCCATTTCTTCTCTTCTTCCTAAACAGGCCACCAAGCAATTTTTGGAAGAAATCAACAAGTGGACGGTCCAGTACAATGTGTCTCCTCTCTCTTGGAATGTGGCCGTCAAGTTCCTCATGGCCAGGAAGTTTGACGTCCTCCGAGCAATCGAACTTTTCCATTCCTATAGGGTAAGCAATATGACATTGTGGGGCTGGCCTTTTCGTGGAAGAGGCAGGTGGCTGGGAGGTCTTGCACCAGCAGGGTGGTGAATTGGCATTATAAATTCACATTAGAGAATGCACAAAAAGTATAAACTTCCTACAAAAAGAGACAAAACTTCAATTCCTGAGTACACGAAATCTGTCAAATATTGGAACCACTGGGGAAGGCGGACTCTTCCAGCAAAAGATTTATGGGCATTTCCTTTCCACACATTGCTTTCCTCCTCCTTCATTCTATTGGTATGCATTTTAAACGCATCATCCAAAATGCTGGACGTATTTGGGGGATTGGCAGGTGAATAGCTGAGGGTGGGGGACGAAATATCACCCAAATAAGAATTCTTTCCCCCGCCCATGAAATTGTTTCTTAGTCCTCAAATATATAGCATTGCACTAACTTAAACTTCAGTTGAGCATTTAGAAATACAGTTGGGGCATTCAAAAAAAAAAGGAAGTAGGCAGATTTATCTGAGTCCCTGGTTTTAGACTCTGTGGACATGTTGCTGTTTTTCCAAACTCTTCTTTTCTTCCTTCTCCATGAGGGATGGAAACTTGATTCCTCTCCCCATCTCCAATGCTGAAATATGAGATATTTTAGATTCTGTTCAGATGCTGGGTTCTTACGGCCATCTTCTGGACCTGTGCTTTTTTAAGCAGTTTGATGCAAGAGACCAGTGGGATTTCTTACCCAGTGTGCCAGGGACTGGCACTATCTTTGTGTGTTGGGAGCATCAGGTGAGGGTTTGTGGGGCAAAGAAATCAGGCTGCAATCTGTCCTTAACTGACCGGACAGTAAATGATGAAGGAGGAGGAGGACCAGAAGTGGAATTTTAAAGGACTGTTTGGCCAGATTGGAGCTGCCAAGAGGGAAGGATCCCCCAGAAAAGAGGTGATTGAAATGGGAGGCAGGGGTTAGAGAAACTTGCAAACAATTAAACCCACAAAGAGAAGTGTGCAAATATAGAGGGCTGACTGTACATATTAAAAAAGACGTATATAGTTCCCACAGTTTCTTGTCATTGGCCCTGATGTGTGGGGCTGATTCATTTTATTATATTTTTATTTCTCCATTCTTCTTTTGCAATCCAGCAACTGTACCCCCAGGACATAAGGCCCCAGGGCTGTGTGTTGCCTACCTTTATTTTGCATGCGGGTTCTTTCATTTTTTCTCCCTCCACATGTACTCCACCCTTGTTGATTCTCAGATTTCTGAGATGTGATCAGTCAAGAAACCTGCCTTGCACAGTATCAGAACACTGGTCTACCATAGCTCAGTAAAGTCATCCTGACTGGCAGTGTGTCTCCAGGGTTTTGAAGAGACTGTTTTCTCTCCCACCCCTTGCTGGAGATGCCAGGGCTTGAACCCATGATCTGTAGGGTGCAAAGCAGGTGCTCAGCCCCCAAGTAACAGCCTCTCTCTGGGTAGCCATTATTTGTGTCCATTCTTGCAAAAGCCTGCTGGACAAATTTGTTGTTCCTAAGAAGTGGAGGTGTGGTAGGTAATTCCCTAGATAACCATTTAGCTTTAAGCAGCAAACTGGAAAAAAAAAACACTTTTGTGAATGCTTCTGTTTCTCCATGGGCTTGAGGTTCATAAGGACTGTTTTCTTTCTGCTCAGGAAACCCGGCTGAAGGAGGGGATTGTGAAATTGAAGCCCCACGAGGAACCTCTCCGGTCGGAGCTGCTGAGCGGCAAATTCACAATCTTGGTGAGTATGGTGTGTCGCCATTTGGCTTGGCTTGTGCTCTGATAGGGTGCTTTTCTGGACACAGAACTTTTTAAGTGTGCAATTAGTTGATTGCATGCTTAAAGCTTTGCATCCAGGAAAGCACCTTGCATAAGTTTGCCAGAATGAAAACTGGAGAGGGCTCCTATACCTTTAAATTAGGTTTGGCGGAATGAAAATTGGAGAGGGCCCCTATACCTTTAATTGGGTTTGCCAGAATGAAAACTGGAGAGGGCCCCTATACCTTTAATTAGGTTTGCCAGAATGAAAACTGGAGAGGGCTCCTATACCTTTAATGAGATTTGCCAGAATAAAATCTTTTAATCATTTAAATTCTAAACAAGGCTGTTCTAACACTTCTCACCATGATGGTCATTTTCAGCAAGTCTAAGTAGTATTTTTAACAGCTTGACAAATTAATGCAAAGATCTAGTAACAAATTTAATTTCTTATTGGCTTAAACAAATTCTATATATTATTCATGTCATATCAAATTACATATCTCTCTCACAATTTTGTCAACCCATTATTGCCTATTCTTCCAAACTGTGTAGAAAAGTTGGTTTTTTGGATTATGCACCCCCCCAAAAAAAAACCTGATCCAGCAGGGCCACTGAAGGATTCTGGGAGTTGTAGTTCAAAAAAGTTACTTTCCCCAAAGCTTGGCTGTGGGGTACAACAGACTTGATTCTAGTCGTCTTTGTAACAGCTAGCCATCTAAGCTTGCTTTGAATAGATTGTGAGATTTGTGGTCTCTATAGTGGCCGCTGCTTTCCTCGTCTTCCTCGTTCTCCTTTCCTTTACTGCTGATCTTTTCATCCTTCGCAGAGCGTACGAGATCCTTCCGGAGCCTCGATTGCCCTCTTCACGGCCAAGTTGCACCATCCGAACAAAAGTGTCCAACATGTGGTACTCCAGGCGCTCTTCTACTTGCTGGATAGGGCTGTGGAGAGGTGAGTTGGATGTTCATCCCATGCGCTCTCAGCGAAAGTACTTCCTTTTGAATTGGGTTGATGCACACAACTCCCAGCATTCTTCACCATTGCCTCTCCTGGCCAGGGGCTGCTGGGGGATGAAGTCGAGGCACACACATACAAACACATACAAGTATTATGACTCGGAGAGCTTATCATTGTTCTCTTTGGCCACAAAGTTTAGAAACTCCTACTATACTCAAAACATATTTATTTGTGTTGGGCAGCGTAGTGTCGTGATTTGGGTGTTGGGTTACATTTCTGGAGACCAGGGCCATTTCCGCACGAGGCTCTTGTAGCACCATGATTCCACTTTCAACATCCTATGGAATCCTGGGATTTGCAGTTTCAGGAGCGGAAATCCGATGGGGTTCGATTTCCCACTCAGCCATTGAAGCCGACTGGCTGTCCTTGGGTGCACTATATACTCTCAGCCCCAGCAAACCCTCTGATAAATGTGCTTAGGGTCGCCATAAATCGGAAACGACTTGGAGGCAGATCAACCAATGGATCTGGAAACCTTTCGGTAATTAGGAATTAGAAAGTTTCGGCTGAGAGAACAAAGCTCTATGGCTCTGTTAGATGCCACAAATCCCTGATGCCTTTATACCCAAATATTTTCCAGTCTGTCCTCCTGCCCCCGGCCCCACACATCAGTGACTTTGTTCCCGATGAACTTGTAGTGGAGTGACAGTTTGTTGGATACCAGCAAAGCTGGAGTGATCTCATGGAAAAAAGTATTTTGGCTTCCCCTCTCTGATGTTGGCCAAAACTTAACAAATCTCTCTTAAGCTTGGGAAGGTGGGAGGACTTGCATGGGATTCGGGGAGGGCCTTAATTCATTTTCACAATCTGAGACCAAGTTTCTACATTCTGAAAAGAAGATCTTGGAAAAATTAAGGGTTGTAGCTGTGGGGTAAAGTGGAACAAAATGAGAGCTTTGCCCTGCAAAATAAGAAGATTGCCTGCCAGTGAAATTTGCCTTTGGTCCCCAACAATAATAATAATATTTATTTGTATCCCGCTCTCACACTTATCGAGGCGGTGAACAACATAAAATACATTATACATTAAAATATATTAAAAGACATTAAAAACATACCCAATCCTCCCCACCCACCAACCCACCTAACCAACCCAGCAATTAACAATCCATCAGTTACTGTTAGCAAGGCAACAAGGCAATAGATGGAAGGCGATGGAAATGCTAGTCTGGGAAGGCCTGTCGGAAGATAAGGCACTAGATCCTGTCTGGTCTTGGAAGTTAAGCAGGGTCACCCCTGGTTAGTATTTGGATGGGAGACCACCAACAAATACCAGGTGGTGGAGGCTATATGTCAGAGGAGGGAACTGGGAAACCACTTCTGAGTATTCCTTGCCTAAGAAAACCCAATGGGATCAATAGGTGACACGTACACATATGCACACACCTCAAATTTCTAGCATTGCAGCCGGTTAAAACTTCCATTGGGCATTTAGAAATAAAATTTGAGCATCCAAAGGAGAGGGCCAGGCACATTGACCCAAGGAATATAAACCCAACAAGCATAGGAGTCCTAGGTGTGAATGAACAAATCTTGCCAAGAAAACCTGTTTATAGATTTGTCTTACAGTTGCCATCCGTTGGAAACAATATGAAAATATGCAACACCCAGATCATAACTTTCCATGCTGGGTACTTTATCTGACTTGATGCAATCTTCCACTTTGTAGCCAAAATTCTGAGCTAAGAAGCAATGTCATCAGTTGAAATTTGGTGTATTCTTTAAATTCTGATGTGTGTTTCCTCTCTCTCTTTCTCTCCTTCTTCCCACATTGTACGTAGCTTTGAAACTCAGCGGAATGGCCTGGTATTTATATACGATATGGCGGGCTCCCACTATACCAACTTTGAGCTTGATCTCAGCAAGAAGATCCTCAACTTACTGAAGGTAAACAGAAGAAACTCTCTAGCATATTCCCAAATACAAAGCTTGGAAATCATGTTGTAAAAAATTCATTTCCTCCCTTGTATCCATTACGAATTTCCAACCAAACCAATGTTGGTTTCATTGTTAAATGCCAGTGCGGTTATTCTTAAATGACAATCGATAAATTATTAAGCAAATTAATTAATGGACCACTTTTCTTAATCATAAATATTTGCTTTAAGAAAAGATGGTTTAAAAAAATTAAATAGCGGATTAGTCAGTAAATTCACTTTATTAATTTTGCTGAGCGATTTCACATTAAGGACTGTTTCTTTACCTGTTTAGCATTCATCCATTAACACTGAGGACCTTTCTGCACTTCACTGTTATAGTGCTGTTGTTCCACTTTCAACATCCTATGGAATCCTGGGGTTTGCAGTTTAGGGAGGGGCATTTAAGAATTCAAAGCCAGAGAGCTCTTGGGCCTCAGGAAACTACAAACCCCAGAATTCCACAGGACGTTGAAAGTGGAATAATCACACTATAATAATATAGTGCAGAAAGGTCCTGAGATTTCCATGCTCTTCTCAGATGGAAGATGGAGTTTCTTAAGACTCCATCCTCTATTGGTTTGCTCATCGGTGTTTTTTGGTTTCTAGGAGAGTTCAGAATTGATTTGCTCTACAACCCATATATTGATAATTTTGGCAATCTCTGTTGCCTTCATAGAGCTCTTCTCCAGCACCACATTTAAAAAGCATTGATTTTCATCCTGTCTCATTTCTTCACTGTCCAGCTTTCAAAACCAAGCGTTTATTGCTGGGAAATGACACCAAGTTGACTTCAATTCATGGCAACCCCACGAATGAGAGAATCCCCTAAATAAAAGTAAATCTTGCAAGAAAAACATCCATGTGGAATTGAAAACCATGTGGAAATCTACAGGGCTGAGGGTTTCTATCCACTTATTTGTGCTAATGGTTCAAGCGGTCATAATGACCTGATTGCATCACCCAGAAGAGCTTTCTCTTCTTTTGGGAAAAAACTGAGGTCATATTTCAGAAAAGTCCCTGGATGTTTTCCCTGCTAAGGTATTAAAGAAGTAACACACTTCTTTTCACCCATTTATCCATTCATTCATTCCAGAAGCACAGATTGGGCTTTGCGATGCTGCTTAATTAATGAATTACAGATAAGAAAATACGGACTTTTAACCCCGAGGGGTCATCTTTGTTGCTGTGACAGCGGAGAGCCGGCAGCATTTGTCATAAACAGTCTGTTTCCTCTCCACGGTTCAGTTGCGGTGTTTGGAGTCAGTTCCCAGAAAAGTCAAAAGCAACAATTTCCTGTATTTCCAGTGACCTTTATCTCTTTAAAAGGGGCTTTTAAGGCACTAAAAATATATTTGCGAGATGAAAAACGAGTGAATTAATTGACCTTGAGTCTCTGGGAGCCTCTTTTGATGTGAGAGCCAACGGCCTGAACCCAAGGGCTTGAGTAGACCCATTGAAACAATGCAACATTCATAAGAGTTGAGTTTGCTAGTTCCCACTGATCTCATGAGCGGTTGGCAATAACAGCTGAGTTTAGGCCCCATCAAAAGATTGCCATTACTTTTATGGAAAGTAGAAATGCGGACATTCTTACACAAAGACTAAAAGGGAAATCAGATGGAGACATTAATAAAGAGTGGAAGATGGTTGCAGATTTGGGTTGGGTGTAGACAGAAGGCAATACGTAATTCATGATATCAACTGCTATACAGGGTAATAATCATTGAAATATCATGCAACAAGTAAAGTAGAGAAATATAGCAGGAGCTAACGAATTATTGATTACTAACATTTTATTGCGATACGTGGTATAATAAACAGAGGAAATATTAATAATTGTAATCCAGAAAGGAAAGGAAGAAGAAATAATATGGCATGTAAACATTGCAGAAATAATTGTTTGTTTTATTTGTTGAAACTTTAATAAAATTACAAAAAAACAACAAAAAAGATTGCCATTCATCAGAGTTAAAGAACGGAGAGTGGCAAGGCGTAGCCACTAGTTGCCGTTGTGTGCCGTCAGGTTGTTTCTGGCTTGCGGCAAGCCTAAGCCAAACCTATCAACGGAGTTTTCTGGGGTTGAGCTCATTTCTAGTAACTTATTAGGCTGCTTCCACACTACACTGTTATAGTGTTATTATTCCGCTTTCAACATCCTATGGAATCTTGGGGTTTGCAGTTTAGGGGAGCGGCTTTTAGACTTCTCAGCCAGGCAGCTCTTTGGCGTCAGTAAACTACAAACCCCAGAATCCCACAGGAGGTTGAAAGTGGTATAACAGTGTAGTGTGGAAATGGCCAAAGAAATGCAGGTTGAGTCTCCCTTATCTGAAAATCCGGAATGCCCCAAAATGCAAAACTTCTGAAAAGCGGTACCCAGTCTTTCTCCTGTAGGGAACATGAGGGAATTATGCAGGCTTGGGAGCTTGTGTGCTTGCTGCTTGCAGTCTTTCAGTTAGTTTATTACCTTTCCTCCCATCTTAGTTCACTTTGTAAGCAGTGCGCACCTGTGGTCTCCCCGTGTGAAGCCCCCGCAATTCCCTCGTGTTCCTTACAGGAAAAAGGCAAGAAGAGAAAAATGGACAAAGAAGCACAACCCTGCATTGAAGGGACAGTAAATAATCTCATGATGTATCTGCAGATATTCCAGCGTCTGAAGTCCAAAACGCTTCAGGTCCCAAGCATTTTGGATAAGGGGTACTCAACCTGTCATTAAGGCACGCAAAAAGACGGAGCCAGCAAAGTGACCAAGGGAATTTGAACTCCGCGGACATAAGAATCCTGGGAGCGAACGGTTTTCTCTGCAATGCTAGGCATTTGGGCAATGAAGGGAAATTTCATTTAGGGGTCAGGATTCTTGTATGCAGAACAATGCCCTTATTTTGTCCTTCCTGTAGCTAAAGAGCCCCGGACAGTGGAACAGCATCAGCTCATCTTGATCCTCGATTTTCTTCTCAGAACCCCTTTTCCCCAGTCCTGTTTGCGTTCTGTTAGCACCAGAGTTGAATCAATGGGAAGGTGCTCAGATCAGGGTTTTTTTTCCCCCAATTTTAATTTTTTCCAATGTGTTGCTCTGCTTGTGGAAGCTTAGATTTTATTTGGACTGCCTTTTCGTAAGCTTTAGACTCCCCCTTTTGGCCACATTATAGAATTATAGAGCAGTGGTGATACTTTCCTTGCCTGTCCTTGAAATAAAGCCTTCCCCTCCCTTGTTCTTACCACTTTCCTCTTTCTCTAAGGTGTCCAGAGCTTGATAAAGTTCTTTTTCTTTGGATGCACACAGTGTCAAGAATCTCAGAGACGGTTGGGGCGTTCCCCTGCTTGGCTGATGGATTCTGGGAGCTGTTGTCCAAAGAAAGGAACTTTTCCAAACTTCAGAGCTGTTGTGTTGCTTGTGTACTTGTGGTGGGGTCTGGTAGCTTCAATATTCGGGGGGCAGTGCATCTGCCCCAAGTTTTTATTCTGATCTTTAAAGGAGCAGTCCAAGATATTCAACCTGTTTTGGAGAAAGGGTTCTTGGATAGAATTGGAAGAGACGCCACTGGCCATCCGGTCCAACCTCTTGCCCTGCTGGAATACACAAAGCACTCCTGACAGATGGCCGTCCAGCTTAAAAACCTCCAAAGGAGACTCCATGCTGGCATATTCCACTGTCAAACTGCTCTTGCCATCAGGAAGTTCTTTCTTAATAATTAGGTATAATCTCTTTTCCTGTAGTTTGAAACCATTGCCCCATGTCCTAGTCTCTGGAGCAGCAGAAAACAAGCTTGCCCGTCCTCCACATGACATCCCTTCAAATATTTAAACAATGGATATCATATCCCCACTTAACCCCCTCTTCTCCAGGCTCAACATACCCAGCTCCCTAAACCACTCCTCATAGGACTTCAAGGTTTCCAGCCCTTTTATAATTTTGGTCACTCTTCTCTGGGTGCAGTCTGACATGTCCATATCCTGCTTGAATTGTCGTGCCCAGAAATGGACATAGGATTCTACAAGAGCAGAATGCAGTGGTAGTATAATAATTCCCTTATAGTTTGGAAGCCATGCCGTATGAAGAATGCCTTAGGGAGCTGGGTATGTTTAGTCTGCGGAAGAGAAGGTTAAGAGGGGACATGATAGCCACATTTAAATATTTGAAGGGGATGTCATGTCGAGGAGGGAGTAGGCTTGTTTTCCACTGCACCAGAGACTAGGACAAGGAGCAATGGATTCAAGCTGCAGGAAAGGAGATTCCACCTGAACCTCAGGAAGAACTTCCTGATAGTCAAGGCTGTCTGGCAGTGGAATCTGCTGCCTCGGAGTGTGGTGGAGTCTCCTTCTTTGGAGGTTTTTAAGCAGAGTCTGGATGGCCATCTGTCAAAGGGAGGGCTTTGAGAGTGTTCCTGCATGGCAGGGGGTTGGACTGGATAGCCCCTGGGGTCTCTTCCAACTCTATGATTCTACGTTTGGGCAAAAAACCCTGAGTGAATTTACTTTTCCACTTTATATGGCAAGCCACCGGCTGCACCGTATGGTTATCCTTCGTACTGACCGGTACATTTTTTATGCTGGATTTCCATTGCCTTAGCTGCATCCCAGAGCTGCCAGAAGAATCTCTCTCTCTCCCTCTTCTCTCTCTTTTGCTCTCTGTCACTGTGCTGGGCTATGCATCCTTTTTTTAACCAAATTCCTTTTTGTCTCTTTGCAGGGAGCCTTCCCAGCCCGCCTCAAGAAGGTGTTCATTGTGGGCGCCCCTATGTGGTTCCGGGTCCCTTACTCCATCATCAGCTTACTGCTTAAAGAGAAGCTCCGGGAAAGAGTGAGGCTGAAGTCGAATTTTCATGGGGGTTGGAATGTGGTGGAAGTGATGACAGAGGCCATTTCCACACTAGACTGTTACAGTGCTGTTATTCCACTTGCAACATCCTATGGAAAACTGGGGTTTGCAATTTAGGGAGGGGTCTTTGAGTAAACTGCAAACCCCAGGATTCCATAGGATGTTGAAAGTGGAATAATAGCACTATAACAGTCTAGTGTGGAAGTGGCTGGAGACTACCTATGTTTAGCTTATCTTTTTTTCATCCTCCCCAGAATAATTAGCATTATGTAGGGCAGAGGTGCAGAGTCTGTAGGCTGCATGCAGTTTTTGGGCCCCCATTTTGCAGCTGGCGGAGCCCCCGATCCCTCAAAAAGATGGCAAATGTTGCCCAAATTGATTCCCTCGATCCAAAACATGCCACCAAAAATGTGGTGATTTGGGTCTTCTCATTCACTGCTACCCCTCAAAAATAAATGCATTTTTTTCACAAAAACTGAAATGTGACATTATATCACTTTTTTTTATATTTGTTTATCAGTTTTTACACAAAATTACGTAAGCCCCAGCAAACATTTCTAACATAGAAACAACTGTTAAGATGCTAAACAAAATAAAATACCTAACAACAAACTAAAAAGAAACTCACTAGAACATGGACTTACTAACTAACCCATCCAAACGACTAAACACAAAAATACTAGTACACAGAAGGGCTGTGGACCCCCCCACCACCACACTT
>CAOLHI010006064.1:0-44666 GCA_948474755.1 Ctenosaura bakeri | reverse complement strand
ACAGAGAGAAATGTAAGGTCCTACACTTAGGTAGAAAAAATGGAATCCACAAATATAGGATGGGGGACACGTGGCTGGATAGCAGTACGTGTGAAAGGGATCTAAGAGTCTTCATTGACCACAAGCTGAACATGAGTCAGCAGTGTGATGCGGCAGCCAAGAAAGCCAATGCAATTCTTGGCTGCATCAATAGGAGTATGGTTTCCAGGTCAGAGAGGTACTAGTGCAGGTGCAGATGTATCCGAGAACCTCTTGGAGGTTTTTAAGCAAAGGCTTGATGGCCATCTGTCGGGAGTGCTTTGAGGATGTTCCTGCATGGCAGGGGGTTGGACTGGATGGCCAGGGGGGTCTCTTCCAACTCTATATTTCTATGATTCTATGATTCATGGCAATCTTTTAATGTTCAGTCAGGTAGAGTACATAGGGAAGATTTCCATTGGGTAAGATTGAGGGATGGTCTCAGATTGCTCACTAATCTCAGCATTTTGCCTTTCATTGTATTCAAAACTGCCAAGAACCTGAAGTGGTGAAGGGATTAGCACAGACCCATCAGCACTGGGTTTTCCAGATCATCCTATCTGACCTTTCATGACCTTCAACATGTATCGAGCCAGTGTAACCCTGAACAAATTCTCTGGCCAGTGTGACCCCACCAATAAGTCATTAATAAGTCCAATTTATAAGAATTACATGTCTTGTGCAGGGGGTGGTAGGGTATGGTAACAGCCTTTGTTTGGACACATTCCAGCTTGTCCACATCCTTCATGAATTGTGGTGCCCAGAACTGGAGCCAATATTCCAGGTGAGGTCTTAAACTCCCAGTTAGAGTAGACCCACGGGATCAACCGTCAAATAGTGAGTCAACACATAGGTTTTGCGAGTGATAATCTAGACAGAAGTAACAATAAGCTTGAGGCCATGAGGTTACTTGTGAACATTATGGATGATAATGTGATTCCCTGGACTTTTTGTAGAAAATGTTCTTTTATATTATGATAATGTGGTTTTGTATGCATTGAACAATAGAAGTAATCATGTAAGGAGCTGGTGAGAGGAGCTGAGTGAAAGGAACGTTAAGAGAGAGAAGTTTTGAAGGTATTTGAATGGAGCTGGAGATTGACAATTGGTTTGGCAGTTGCAGTTGAGAGACTGGTGCAGAATGTGGATGAATGAATGAGAATTAGGGTTGAGTCAGAAAAATTGAGGAATTAAAGAGTGGGGTTTAAGAGTCTTGAGTTAGTAGTTTTAAGAAGAGAGTGAGAGTGAAATATTTGCTTTAAATGTATTAAATTATTTATCTGTTGCATTTTCTACCTCTCCCCTTAATAAAGTATTGTTGTGTATCACATGCTTTTGGCCTCTCGGAATGCTACATGTGTATAAGGCTTATATTCATATTATATTATATTATATTATATTATATTTATATTATATTCAGGCACAGTATCTGCAGTAGTAGCAAAGGATGAAGATTGCTGGTGTCCAGAGGGGAAAGAAGTTGCATAATATTCTGCAGAGGGATCTTGAGGGCATCTAGTAGGTCCCCACAGTATGGACACAGTCTTGGGACGGCAGGAGATCCTTACATTGCGGCTGAGTTGGGGATAAGGGAAAGTCCTCACTCTTAGTGACAGCAGTGAAATTGTGGATGTCCTCAATACAGTTGCAGCAGAGATTTAGCCAGAAACTTACGTCTAGTAGGAAAAGTGAGATAAGGGGCAGGAGTGTCACAGATGACAAATGAGATGTAAAGGAAGCAAAGGAAGAAGAAGAAGCCCATTTCTGATCATGAAAATTCATATGAGGCTTCATATTACTGTGCCTCATATGTGCAATTTTTGCATATTTTTTTTTCTGTCCAGCATGAGCTAATACGGAACAAAAAAAGGAGAAAGAAATCTGGAAAGACCACTTGGTGGTCAGTGGAGAGCACCTGACCTACTGAAATGCATGTGGAGCACATTAAGTTTGCTTCCTACATCACTGGTTGACTTATCCTCCCATCTTTGATTTATGCTACCCTGTTTCTTATAACCTGCTATGTGAAGTCAGCCGGTTGAATTCATTGTATTTTTCCGATGTAAAAACGCTGTTTTTACATTGCATTTTTACCATAGCACTCCTATGATATCCTCTATTTCTGATTAACATTAATATCTACTTTGATCTTTCCTTGTGCACAAGGTACTGGGTACAGTTTTGAAAAATTAATAATAGATACATCTGGCATTTTGCATTTACATCTATCAATATAGTCATTGTGTTTCTGTTTGTTCTTTAATCTCAGGCTGTTGCTAAACAGCTGGCTGAGATTTCTCAAACAAATGCATCACAAAGCAGACAAAGGCATTGGCTAGAAACCTATTGGTGTCTTTGTGCTTGTGTGCATTCAAGTCATCTCCAACTTATGGTGACCCTAAGGCAGATCTATCATGGGGTTTTCTTTGCAGAGGAGCTTGTTCACAGGGGGTTTGCCTTTGTCTTCCTCTGAGGCTGAGAAATTGTGACTTGCCCAAGGTCACACAGTAGGTTTCCATGCTGTATATTCAAACCCTGGTCTACCCAGAGTCGTAGTTGAATGCTCAAAGCCACTATGTCGTGCTGGCTTTCATTGGTGTCTCACTGATGCATAACCCCCCCTACAAAAAACACTTGGACATTCTTTTCCATGGCAGAATGGCCCCATTCAGTTCAGGGTTGTAGAAAAGGAGTAATATATGTGGTGCTGTTGCATTGTTTGTTTGTTTATTTAATTTTGGAGTGATTAACACTGATAGATGTACAAAAAAAACATTATTCCAGCAATCAATACGAAACTATCAGTGTTCCACCCACCACCAGCAAATTAATTTTCTCAATAAATATATTTCTGCTATTCCTCCCTTCCCCAGCCCTCCCAGTGAACAAACTCAATTTTTATTTAAAATGCCTTTCCTTTGATTCCTTTGCACTGTAGATTAATTCCCGCAAGTATTGTGAATGTTGTACAAAGATGCACCTTGTACATTTGGTTGTGCAAGGTCACAACAGACTAATTAGAAAGTGTCATTCAGCTACCCCATAACTCCATGAGCACAATGTTACGCTCCATCTCCTCTATGTGGGATCTCATCCATTACATGTGTACACCTTGGGAATACCTTTCTTCTTCTAAAACAGACTTGGAGAGAAGTTGCATGACTGATAAGGTCATCTCCATACCTTTAGGATCCAATGGTGAGCAGAAGCTAGAAGATTTATTTTTTGGGGATTATTACTCCCATGTTTCCTCAGCCATCATGGCTAGTGCACATGTTGATTGTAGGATTCTTGTAGGATTTTCAGGATTTAATCCTGAAAAATAACTTTTCCAAGCTCTGGTAGCTGAAGATGGCTCAGTGTATCTCAAGCCAGCTATATTCAAGCCAATTGATCTCATTGTGTTAAAGTGGGCCTAATTTGCAGCTGTACTTTGGGGCTATATTTTATCTTTAGTTGCAAAGTAGACAATATCTGAAATATAAAAATAGATGGTTGCTGAGATGGGTTGGTACATCCATCTTTTGTAAGCCTATTATCCATATTTTACTGCTGTATGGTGTTTATAGTCTCATCTCAATTTTATACCTGAGCAGAATCCCAGGGAGAGAAAAAATGGTCAGATAGTAGGACAATACAGGCATCCCTCACTTATTCAACAAGTTATGGACCAGAGTGTTGTCAAAAAGCAGAAATTGTCGAAAAGCAGGGGATGCTTGTATGTGTACATTCCTATATAAACATTGTATAGTTTAGGATTGTAATCTAAGCCTATCGTTCATATTGTGCAAGAAACACAGTTTATATGGACTATTCATCTACCTTATCCTAACTATTTTGTAATAAAAAGTTTATATTCTATTTCATATTAATATTCCATATTAATATTAACATATTAATAGTATTAAATATTAATATATTTTTCATATTAATTTATGTTTGTATATATAATTTATGTTATATATATTTACATTTTTATATTTTTGTTATTTATAATTTTAGAATTATATTAATTTTATATTATTTATATATAATATATAATATAATTATGTATTGATATATTATTTTTATTAAATATTAATTCATTTTATAATCATATTTCATATTAATTAATGTGATACAATTAATAATGATGATATTTTTATTATTTATTTATTTGTATCCCACTTCTCCATATGGATCGAGGTGGCGAACAACTTACAAATAGCATGTATTTCGAAACATTTCTATACGTGCCCCCAACAAGCTGGGTACTCATTTTACCGACCTGCGGAAGGATGGAAGGCTGAGTCAACCTTGGAGCTGGCAGGATCGAACTCACAACCTTGTGGCTTGTGGCTTGCAGTACTGGCATTTAACCACTGCGCCACCAGGGCATGTTAATATTATCTATCTATTTCATATGGACTACTCATCTGTGGTGCTGTCTGTCAACCAACATTTTAGAGTATCCAAGAGCTTCTGCCTGCCCAAAAGTGGTGCCTCAGATCAACAGGGCTTTCCCATTTCCAAAAAGATCATGTGACCTGTCAACTGCCTGTGGCATTATGTTTCCCATGATGTGTTACCCTGTGTTGTGGGGGTCCCAGGAAGGACACCCAAATAGCCAAATAAAAACACAAGATGGAGAAATTAACTCAAGCACTCTCTTAAGCTAGCAAAAGGCAGGGTAACTTTAGCTGGGGTCTTTTACCCAATGTCTACAGCGTCAGGTCAGAAGAGCAGTCAGACAAGGTTTCAAAATGATAAAAATAATGGTTTTATTAAAGGACAAAGAACAGAAAAGACACCACAAGCACACAGCTAACTAGAATTTAGAAATAAGAGTTTTCGGGGGAATGGGTGATATGACACCTTTTCTCGTAGTCCTGGAGAGGTGGAAGATTGCAGAGGGGAAAACCCAGCATGGTTCACTGAGGGGAGCTCGTCAGACCAAACAACAGCAAGGCAGTGTAGAAGTCCAGAGTGGTCCGAGGAGGACTCAGAATCGGGGACTTTTTATAGGGTGGATTGTGCCTACAGGTCATGCCATGCTCAGTGAGAACAAAGAGAATTTGGAGCGGGACAAAGGCATTGGAAAAGGTCAGGTTTTACATAATGAGCTTAGCGCTGGATGACAATAATATGGCTAGTATGCAAATGGATCAGCATAAAGAAAGTGCCGGCTGTCGGCTGTGCACCTTTGTGTAAAATCACACTTAAGCAAGGTGTGTCTGCAAGAAATGGTCCCTGAAGCAACGGAGTGGTATTAATCTCTCTGCCTAAATGGGGATTGGAACGTCCAAACATTAACGGCCGCACCTGTTTACGTGCTTGCCCGCTGGCCCTTGCAAACACGTGGAGCAGGGTGGCAGAGAAAGGTCAAGGGAAGGCCAAATAAATTTCATATCAAGGAGATATCTAGTGCTATCACCGGGCAGGACAGAACCATGGTAACAGATGCTTTGGGAAGGAACGTGCATGCAGAGGCTCCCAGACAACTCCTGACCTACCCAGTCCAGGCTGTCCACTCCCAACCCCATTGTTGCTTGTGATGCCCCTGCCACCACTGCTCTGTTTTTTGCAGAATTGGTTTTCTGCCCATTGGGATGGAGACTCTTTTCAGTTACAAGCAGAACACATATAATCAGCTTGTGGTCAAAAGTGCAGACCACATGTGGAATAAATGGATTCTGGTAATAATTTAAAAGTGTTAAAAGTAGCATTGGGAAAGCAGCTGGAAGAATACACACAAATTTACATTGGCCCAAAACCTGGAAGAAAACCATTATAAGATGCTTTATAGATGGTATCTAGACCCAGTAAAGTTAAAGAAAATATATAAGACTCGCAGTAAATGCTGGAAATGCAAAGAAGAAGAAGGATCAATTTTCCACATGTGGTGGTCATGTTCCAAAGTCAATAAATATTGGGAAAATATTCATAAAAAATAATGGAAATATTACAAATTAATATCCCTCTGTCTCCAGAGATCTTTCTTTTAAATACGCTTCACCAAATAGAGAAAGAACACATGAGGTATTGGAGAGTTATAATGTACATGATCTCGATAGCAAGAATTGTATATGCAAAATACTGGAAGAATTAAATTGTTCCAGATATAGAAGAATGGGAGGCCAAACTAGTAGAATTGATATCAATGGACTATGGCTCTTAAAGACGAGAACAAAAGAAAAAAATTGTGATGAAATGAAACCAAATAAAAGATACATACAACAAAAATGGGAGATACAGATGGAAATATGAAAAATTACAACATGGAAAAGAGATGACAATTCTAAGCAAAGATATGAGAAAAGGGAGAGACTAAAATTAAGAGTAATAAGGCAAGTCACCAGAAACATGAAAGTATCAGAGGAAACTTGGGAAAAGTAACTAATCAACCGAACAAGAGAAAGGAAGGAAGGAAGTCGAATGTGTATAGGTACATATGGATATATATAACTTTTTAATAAAAATATATTTAAATAAAATAAAATAAGTGTTAAAAGAATGGACCATCACAAAACCAGACTGTCAGAAAGCAGGGATGCTTGCACAGTTAATCAGCTTCTCAACTGGTTGCATACATTATAGGTAGCAGAGGCTGATGGGTCTTATGTCACGGAGACAGTGAGCCCATTCCACATTTTAGTCTACACCAGGGGTTCTCAAACTTTGGTCCTCCAGATGCTTCGGAATTCAGCTCCCAGAGTTCCTCGCTATTGGTCAAGCTGGCTGGGGTTTCTATGAGTTGAAGAAGTCCAAAATACCTGGCTTCAGGTCAGGGAGCAAGCCAACAGGGTTTAGATAAACCATAGGAACTTTATTAAACATAAACAGCAAATAAACAGCACACACACTTCCTAGTAACTTAAAGAGCGAGGAAATAGACACAGAGGGAGAACGGGTGATACGGCACCTGGTCGCGTTTGTCCTGAAGAAACTGGAGCAGAAGAAGATGGACTCAGCGTGGTTGCTGAGGGGAACTCCTGCACAAACCGACAGCAGGATGGGAAGGATGTTCAAGGGTAACCAACGAAGTCTCAAAATGAGGACTTTATATAGGGTGGAACATGCCTTTTGGCTATGGCAAACCAGATAGGAACAAAGGAGGTTTGGCACTAGACAAAAGGATCTGGTGAGGTCAGTGTTAGCATGATGAGATTTGCATTGAAAGACAATAGAGTGGCCGGTAGGTTGATGGCCCTCTGAAAAGGTAAGACTTGGCGGGAAGCCGAGCTGCTATTGTGGAGTGTGGGTATGAGAGTTCCCTAAAGCTACGTGAGGCTTGGGGATTGCTGGTTTGAATGGAGAATGGAATGTGCGCTATTAATCAGCTGCAGCCAGTATGTGCCTGTACGGAAAAAAACCCAAACACGCACAGCGGGGCAATGGAGAGGGGTCTAGCAAAGGCCGAATTAAATGATATCAAAGTGATATCTGGGAGCCCCCATCCTGGGGTATCATAGCCGGCATTACATATTGAACATTTCATTTCTATGCAAACCTTCACTAGTTTTTGCCTGGAAACTACTGTGAGGAGCAACAATAATAATTTGCCTTCTTGGGTCTGTTGCAGAGGTGGGTGGGTATGTTCGTCCCTCCAGTTGTCTGCCAACATTGGACCAGGTTCTCTAAAAGATCTATACCTCAGAATGCTTGCAACACCATGATAATTGGTCTAACCTTTCCAGCTATATTTGGGAATAAGTGATTCACCTAACGTGACGTGCCTCATTATCTTGACTCTTAAGTTCACCCAGGTTCTTCCAGTAAATGGCTAAAAATAATCAGGACAATCTCTGTTCTGCTCTTGGAAAAGGGCAGCACTTGTATGTTCTGGCATTTTCTAAGGAACCTTCAGGAGCACTGAGCTCTTCTACTTTGCTTCCAAACATTTTTTTTTTTAATAAGAAGTCTGTGTTTGAAATTCTACATTGGAAGATAAGGTGTAAAGTTCCTTCAATGAATAAATATGCCCTACCTTCTCTCTTACCCTTCCAGTCTCAACTTATTTATGATGCCCCTACAAAAACATGACCATGTCCTAGCTGATGGAGAGAAGGGGGCAATACAGTCCAACTATATGACCGTAGCTGGACAAACAGCAGTGCCATCATCCTCTGAGAACCCTGAAGGATCCTGGGAAATTGCAGAAGACACCTTGGTCATTCTGTAGTTGGCTCTAGCAGCTATCCAGACACTTCTTCTCCATTACCTCTGTTGCCATAAAAGGTGGGGGACTTGAGGTCCACCAGAAGTGCTGGCATCTCCTCATAAGTTGGGGAATTAAAGCTTAAAGGAGACTTGAGAGAAGAGGGCAACAGCAGGATCTTTTCACCTCTGTAGACCAGTACTAACTGTGAAGAGGACTCCAGTTAAAGTTAAATGGGATGTTTTACAGGAAATTAATACACACACAAGAAATCAAGCAGTCTCATGAATCATGCAAGGCTATTGAAGGAAAATGTGAGAAAGGTTGGATAGAGAGAGGTTTGCGGCAGAAGGGGTGATATTTACTGGTCCTGAAGCAGAAGGTAAAAGTGGTGGAGCATCTCAAACAGGAGTTTAGGGCAGCACAGAGGAATGGGGTTCTGGGGTGCAGTGTGACACCCAGCGTACTAGTAAATTACCTGGGCTGGGGCTGAGTTTTTTATGCCCTATTTTCTACCCTGAAGGTGTGGGTGCAAATTGCTTTCTGTCAGAGGAAACAAAGGGGCCTGGAAAGGGATGATTGTCTTAATTTCAGGTGACAAAGAATTGGTGGGAGTCATGATAGTTTCTTCGTGTTTTAGTCAGGTAAAGTGAATAAGGAAGGTTTCTGTAGTGCATGCAAACAGCAGGGGTGCTTGCCTGCCATCCATACCTAGACAGTTTCATCTTCTACTGTATTTGAGGGCCGGTCATTGAGAGGATTATCCCAAACCCATTAACATCAAAGGGTTCCTTCTAATCCTATTGAATTTATGACCTGGCCATGCTGAGGTCATCCTGATGTAGCACATGCTTGCAGCTAGTGTCCTTCTACCACAAGTTTTCCAGCCAGAAGTGTGTAGTTTTATAAGCAAATGGTATTTCTCAGGACGGGGGGATGTAAGTTGTGGTAACACTCCTCTATTCTCCACTGGCCACTAAGTGGCTGTGCTAATAGGGTTGGCATAAGAAATATGGTTTGAGGGGAGGGAGTGGTTGAGGGAGGCAGGGAATTCCTTCCTGCACAATGACCACAAAGACATATGCTGACATACGTAACTAACATACTGCTAACTCTGTTACTTATTTCATCCAATAGTGAAAGCAGCTGATGGTCTGGTCAAGGTCTGTGGTGGTTGCAGCCATGTCACTGAGGGAGAGACAGAAAAGGGAGAAGGGATGGGATAGTGCAAGGCATTGCACATAATCTATCCTGGATCAAAGCAAAGGTCCAAAGATGTTAGTCCTATACATCCAAGATGCTTCAAGGAAGACCTCAAAGGGGCATGAAAACAATGGAACCATCACACCACCCTGGACAGATGGTTCCAACTTGATTTCAGGAGCTAAGCTGGGCCAGGCCTGATCAATACTTCAAAAGTTTTTATCTCTTTTACTTATCTGTTTTATTTTATCCTCTCCTTCTCTCCTCCCTCCCTCCCTCCCTCCTTTCTTTCTTTCTTTCTTTCTTTCTTTCTTTCTTTCTTTCTTTCTTTCTATTATTTATTAGATCTACCTCTGTCCAGGGAAGACAGAGATCTCCAGACATGATAAGAATCTAAAACCTGGAGAACCACTGTCAATAAAAGTCTGCAGTGCTAGGTTAGATTGATTGCTGGTCTCTTTCAATATAAGGCAGTTTCCCACATTTCTAATATAGCTTGTTCCTTTGGCCCAGGCCTACCCGGTGATAGCACTAGATATCTCTTTTGATATCAAACCCATTCAGCCTTCCTCTGCCACCCCGCTCCACGTGTTTGTGAGGCCTCCGGACAAGCACATAAACAGGCGCGACTGATAATTGCTGGACATTCTCCACCTAGGCAGGCCGGACAGAGCCGGTTTGTCGCTTCAGGGACCTCCCTGCAAACACCTCTTGCTTAAGCGCTAGTCTAAACAAAGTCGCCCAGCCTTGAGCTGATAGTCTTACAATTCACCCTATATAAACCCCCCGATTCTGAGACCAGCTCGGATCGCTCTTGAGTTCTAGACCATCTTGCTGCCACTTTGTCCAGCGAGCTCCCCTCAGCGAACCACACTGAGCTTTCTTCCCTGCATCCCAACGAGCTCAATCTTCAACTTCTTCAGGACTACAAGAAAAGTATCGTATCACCCATTTCCCCCGAAAATCCTTATTTCCAATTCCTCCAATAGCTGTGTGATTGTGGCATCTCTACTGTTGTTTGTCTGTTAATAAAAACATCATTTTTGCTGTTTAAAACTGTTTGACCGCTAGACTGACCTGACCCCGTAGACATTGGGTTGCAAGATCCCTGCTAAGTTACCCTGCCTCTCACTAGCTCTAGTGAGTGCTCCAGCTAATTTCCCCAACTTTGTGTTTGTGTTTTGTTATTTGGGCGCCCCTCCCGGGACCCCCAGAGAACAGGGTAACAAGCCCCTTCAAAGCATAATTTGAGTATAGGACGAGGACTATAAGAAACCAAGGTCTGAACCTCTGCTGGGGGAAGCCAATGGCAGACGTCCAAAAAATGCATCTTGCTAAGAAAATTCCATGACAGATTGCCTTAGTTGTGCCAGAAGCCAGAAATGACTTGAAGCTGTGCTGAAACAACACTTAACAGCACTTGCAGCACCAAGTCACTAGTACTCAGCATCAACTGAATATGAAAGATCAGAGTTTTGCCATTGTGGCTAATAATTGTTCTTCCCTTCATAACTCCACTTTTAGATTCCTTTGAGTGAGTGACCATGGCCATACTTTGTGGCAGTGGGTGTCATTATTTAGATGTTTTCTACAAAGAAGCGTGTTGAGTGGTTGAAAACTTCATCAGAACAACAAGATGAGAAAAGCAGTCTGGCCAACAATCTACAATGAGCATCAACTAAGTAGAATCAAAGAACTACTTGTAGGTGACAGGAAACAGCCTATAGAAGGGAAAACTAAAGTGGTACGAGAAAGGATTTCAGCAAAATCTCCCAGTGGCTAGGAACAAGCCTCTCATCAAAATGTTACCTTTCCTTAATTCACTTTTATTTTAAAAAACTGTGGTGTATATGATAATAATGTTAAGTCTTTTCTAGGCTGACCGACTGTCAGGATTAGGAAGATTATGGCCAGGAACAGGGACTTATTAATCCTGCCTCTCCAGCAATGAAATGTAGCTTTTCATGAAATATCAATTTGGCACCCCCCCTTTTTTTTCTGTTGAGACAACCGAATCAAAATTCTTTTATTTTTTCATGCAAGGAATGGAAAAAAAATCTCTTAATGAATTTTGAATGCACTCGAGTTGGACTGATCATTTTTGTTAAATGTTTTTCATGCACACTGCTTGATGTTAGATTGTAAACTTCCCTGCAGACCCAGCAAATTGCCAAGGCACACTTATCTTAGAGAGCGAGGTTAAAATGTAGTTCATAAGCGTTGCTAATTCTGCCTTTTTTTCACTTAGTGAAAAAGATCCTAGCATTCCCTCCTGTCATACACTCTGTTCTTATTACACTAATTTAATTCATATACTTCACATTCATATTCAAAACGTAAAATATTTTATATTCAGGTTTTAAAATTTCTACCTTGTAATTTAGTATTTTTCTAAAACTATGGCCCTTTTCGCACAGGCCTTTTCTCGCTCGACAGCCCTGTGAGCCTCGCGGGAGTGGGAGCATTGCTCCGCATGACGCACTCCCACTTCCGCCAGGCTCACGGGGCTGAAGCGGCGCCAGTGCGGGTTTTTTGATTTTCGCTTTGAAGCGAAAATCACCCTCGCTCGCGCAACGCTCCCGGCACTAGCACGCACTTACCTCTTGTGCGGAGCGTCGGGGAGGTGGCCGGGTCGCGCTTCCTTCCCTCCGCCCCTGTGGAAGGAAGGGACGGGGCGCTAGCGCGACGGACGCAACACGTCCTGCTTCGCGTGCGCGCGCACGGGGGGGCAGACGCGACAAGCTCCTTTCTCGTGCGCGCAGGGGGGATGGACGGGACGAGCGCCTATCTCTCTCGCGCGTGGGGGGGATGGACGGGACAAGTGCCTTTCTTGCGCGCGCGGGGGGGATGGACGGACGTGCGAGCCGCCGCCGCCTCTGGGAGGCTGACGCTTCCCCGCTCATTCCTTCGCCTGCGGAAGGAAGGAGGGGGAAGCGGCAGCCTCCCGGAGAAGGCTTCTTGCACGAGCCGCCCTCCTCCGTCGCGTGAGCGCCGGCGCTGCGAAAAGGGCCTATGTCTTTCAGGGTTCTTATTATTGTATTGTATCATATTGTTGTATTTTGCTTTTTAGATTAATTATTTGCTATGTTGAACTAAAAATAAATGCACACATGCAAACACGCATACACATATATAAACATAAAATTTCTAATTTTTATAAATTTAGAAATTATGTTTTTTTAATTTCCATTTTAAGTTTAAATGTTAAGGCTATCTTGTTATTTTTTATGTCTGATGTTTCTAGAAAATTTAACGTAATCAATTATTTGTTCCAATTGTATTGTTTTAATTCTGTTCTAATTTGCTGGCTGCTTGCCATAATAAATTCTCATTGAATTCTCATTCATTCATTCATTCCCTCCTGTCATATTTCTCTCTTGCTTCCTGAGTGAGCAGTGGAGGTTGATCTCTAGTTCATCTGTACCACTGCCCTGATGCAGAATTAGGCTGCTGAGTTAGTTTCACAGGGAAAGCCAAACAAGGGTTTGGCATCGTGTTGGTGTTTTATGCACACAGAAATTCCCTGAAGTGTGTGTGTGTAGGCTGTTGTGCAACATTTGTATTTAGTTCATGACTTCAGAGTTTTTTGAGAGTAACTATCGCACATGAAACTGTTATCACAGTTATGATACGTTGGGTGAGAGCACTAGATATCCTTTTGATATCAAATAATTTGGCATTTGCTTCATCTTTCTCTACCACCCTACTCCATGTGTTTGCAGAGGCCTCCTGGACAAGTGCAGCCATTAAAGGTTGTGCATTCCAAGACCCCATTCAGGCAGGCAACTCAAGTCTCTCCGTTGCTTTAGGGAAGAACTTCCCTGCAAACCGGCTCTGCTCACCTCGGATCTCCACAAAGCCATGCATCCAAGAGCCAAGCCATTCCTTTGTATTGGGCTATTAACGAGCTGGCCACGCTATTGTCAGTCAAAGCGAAACCAATCATGCAAAACTTGACCTTTTCCAACTCCTTTATCCAACTCCAAATTTCCTTTGTTCTCTCCGAGCATGACATAGCCTGTAGGTAAATTCCACCCTATAAAAGGTCCCCACTTTTGGGACGTCTTCAGACTACCTTGGACTTCCATCCTGCCTTGCTGCTGGTAGTCTGAAGGAACTCCCCTCAGCGAACCCTGCTGAGCTTTCTTTCCCTCAACCTCTGCTCTTCTCCAGGTCTACGAGACCAGGTGTCGTATTTCCTGAAAAAACTCTCCATTTCTATTTCTCAGTTAGGTAGTTTATGTCTTGTCTTTCATGTTTCTTGTTTTAATAAAATCTTATTTGTTACTCTGAAAACCTTGTCTAGCCGCTCTCTGACCTGAAGCTGTAGACATTGGGTTAAAAGATCCTTGCTAACGTTACCCTGCCTCTCGTTTAGCCAAGAGAGTGCTCAAGCTAAATTCCCCCAACTTGTGTTTTATCTGGTAATTTGGGTGCCCCTCCCGGGACCCCCAACATACAGGGTAACAAAACTACTCCTTCTTGAATGGTGTGTAACTGTTTATTGATGTCTTCAGCATCCCAGTTGTTTCACTGGAGATATAGAAACAGCAAATGCAATGCCAGGCACACAATTGGTTGTTCAGTGTTGGAATTCATCAGAAGGGTAGGGTAACACAACCACCACTTAACTAGGTGAGTGTAGATTTGCACTATACAAGCATGATGCAGGATCTCAGCTTGTGTTTGACCATGACCACAAGAAGGGTATTCAGATCGCAAATTGCTAAAAAGTTTAAGGAGGAGGTCATGGCCTCTGTTTAACAAGAAAACAGGAAGACTGCCGGTTTCAGGCCACTACAGAGATATTTCAGTTAACAAAGTCTCTGACAGCAAAGCTCCTTTGTAGGAAGGCATTATTATGCCCTCAACCACACTTTTTGTTTCTCATCCTCTGTCTAGTTGAATGTTTTCAGCAGAATTGGCATTGGAAGGATGGTGAATGAAGGCTGGAGACACACAGGCTTTCAGTGCCATGTTGCCACATACGTACCTGCAGTAAACAAAGCAATAAACCCTGGGGTGGGAAAAAGTGGAATCCTACTGTTGTTGATCCCACAGTACCTTCATGTGCCTGCTTACAACAGGTAAGATAAATGGCATCTGTCTCCAAAATCTGTTACTGAGTGTCTGTGAATAGCAAAACAGAGAGAAAAAGGGAGACCCCCAGCATATATAAATCTGGATCTGTAAATCTGGCCTCCAAAATGGAAATCATAAGAAAAGTGGAGGTTGGTGAAAGAAAAAGGCCCCTCCAGATGCCCTGTGGAAGAGGCTTTCAAGTTGTCTCTAAAAGCTACAACATATTTTTTTTTAGTTCTGTAAGGCTTATATGGCCTGGTTCTTTTGGTTCACTGGTCTATGCTGTTCATTTCTAATAAAAAAATGTGTGTTGAAACATATCTCCATTTTTGTGCTGTAGGAACATGTCCCTATTCTTTCCATCTCATTTCTGCCTCTGGTACCAACGTTTCTGTAAAAGAAGTAATGTCCAGTAATAGAATCATGGAATCATGGAATCATAGAGTTGGAAGAGACCACAGAAGCCATCCTGTCCAACCCCCTGCTGTGAAGGAACATGCATCAAAGCCCTCCCTTTGACAGATGGCCATCCAAACTCTGCTTAAAAACTTCTAAAGAAGGAGACTTCACTATACTCTCAGGCAGCATATTCCATTGCTAGACAGCTCCTTTCCTGCAGCTTGAATCCATTGCTCCTTGTCCTAGTCTCTGGAGCGGCAGAGAACAAGCCCGCTCCCTCCTCAACATGGCATCTATTCAAATATTTAAACATGGCTATCACGTCCCCTCTTAACCTTCTCTTCTGCAGACTAAACATCCCCAGCTCCCTAAACCATTCCTCATAGGGCTTCATGGCTTCCAGACCCTCCACCATTTTGGTCGCCCTCCTCTGGACACACTCCAGCTTGTCGATATCCTTCTTGAATAGAGGTGCCCAGAACTGTACACAATATTCCAAATGAGGTCTAACCAAAGCAGAATAGAGTGGTATTGTTAACTGCCTCCGATCTAGACACCATGCTCCTACTGATGCAACCAAGAATCAGATTGACTCTTTTGGCTGCCACATCACACTGCTGACTCAGGTTCAGTTGGCCCTCTTCATTCGCTAGGGTTAGGGGCACAGGGCCCTGTGAAAGTGGAAAAATCACAAATATCAAAATGTCTCTGTGGGGGGGAGGGGGCAGAGGCAAAATGGAAAGAGAGGGTACCTAGGGCCCAAACCAGGTTAGGGAAAGAAGAGGGAAAGGGGATGGGTTGGCATGGCATGGTAGCCTCTCTCTTGCCCATCTCCTTTCTTGGATATTGAGGGGAGCACTGGGAGAGGGTTTGTGGTGCTGCGAAATCAAGTTCCTTATCGGGCCAGGCAGCAGCTGGTGGGGAGGAGGAGGACCAGAAGAGAGCTTTTAGAGGGCTGCATGGCCTTGTCAGAGCAGCTGAGAGGGAAGGTTCTCCTGGAAAAGAAGCACTTGAGGTGGAGGGAAGGGGCTGAAGAAACTCAGAAACAGTCAGATCCATGAAAGTTAAATCTATAGACGTGGAGGTACAACAGTACCTTGTCTGTGACAGGTAGCTGGCAAAGATATTAGCTCTGGTGGATGCCTTGGGCACCCACTTAAGGTATAGGGTCGGACTCTGAATCTGTCCCTTTAAAGTCATGTGACCCAGGAGATGGTGGAGGAGGCTGCCCTTGATGCTGACCTGGGAATTGGACTCTTGCCTGCAGGATCTTGGGACTGGCTAGAGTTCCTCCTGGGTTTTACCTCCTCCTCTGAGGCCACCAGGGAGCAACTCAAATATCTGGATTGCTTTAGGGGCTCAGGCAGCTTTCCCAAGGGAAGGCTATGGGGGTGGACAACAGATTGTCACCTGAGCTTGGCTGCACCTACATCAGGTTGCCCTTCCCCTCACTGCTTCCTCCAGGCCTGTGAAATATAAATAGTTGTCAAATTTAATAGAAGTGGCCCTTAGTTAACCCAATGTCACGTGCCTGGTCTTGTTATTCCAGGGTTGGGCGTCAACAGTACTTCATTTAATGAGGTGCATCTGTTTTTCTACCTCACATGGAAGAAGTTCATAGAAATGTAGAGTTGGAAGAGACCCCAGGCGCCATCCAGTCCAACCCCCTGCCATGCAGGAACACCCTCAAAGCACTCCTGATAGATGGCCATCCAGCCTCTGCTTAAAAACCCCCAAAGAAGGAGACTCCATTACACTCCAAGGTAGCACATTCCACTGCCAGACAAGTTAATCTATCTCAAAGGTTGGGGCAAGTTTCCTGGCTAGAACTGCTTTCACTGTTCATTTCAGTTGATTCCAACATTATGTTACGTATGACCCAGTGGCCATTCCAGGCTGTTCTTTTTGGTGTTCCAAGTCAAGAGGAGCAGAGCTATGCCTGTCCACTTTTCAGTGTGTAAGCCGGCTCATTGAACTGTAGGAACTGCTTACATTAAGAGATACAGAAATCCTCCTCATACAAGCATGTTAAAAAGTCCAGCCGCTGGTGTAATCTGGAGTTACACTAGTGTAATGCCTCAATAATTCCTTCCTTTCCTGTAGAAATCTCTGCACACACGCCAGGAAAAGCAATCACCTTCTGCCTGCAGATTCTGTTTGTCTGCTTCCCTGTGCTAATTGCTATCAATAATGAAATACAGGCCTGTGATTCATACGAGGCAGTGATTCTTAAATTAAACATCTTAGAATCATTACGGCAGATTTTATACGTCCGGCTAAACACAAAGCCCAGGCTGATTATGATGAAATGCACTAACAGTAAATTACATATTGATTCCATGAACATCAGTGGATACACAGAAGAAATAGAAAGTTTCCTGGTAACTGGAAGGAAGATTTCAATTTTTAAAGGTGAAAGCATTTTTTATTTTATTTTTTGCTTTCTCTCTCTCTCTACCCTTGGTCCTACTTTCTTCCGCCTCCTTCCTGCCTTCCCCCTGTCATTTTTTCACATTGCTTTGTCCAATCCGAGCTGACGAACAAGACAGGAGATTTCTTCCAAACCATCTGGATCATGTCAGACATCAACAATACAATGACCGTGAGCTTGTAAAATGTCTCTTTCAGACTGAGCCCAGATGGCAGCTTTCTGAATGCCTGATTGGGTTGTGGAGCACCTATCTGTGAGTGTGTCTATTTGTCTGGCTATTTTTCAACACACACACACACAAACACTCATGCACACAACATTTAGGAGGAAAGCTGCAGTCCTTGAGGAAATCTTTATCTTTCTCTGTACTCTTCTTCCCCTGGAGAACCAATCTTAACTGGGCATCCCATTGGGATATTAATTTGCAGCCCAACAGGTGATTTAAAAATGAGTGCAGAACAAGAGGCTAGTGGTTCAGCTAAGAGGCCCAAAGCAGGACTGTGAGGCGAGACATTGACATTTAGAATTGCCTTGGCTTGGACTGCATGCATTATGCTTTAAAGGACTTCCTCCACTTTTTCATGAACCAATTTTTTTCCCTTGGTTTTCTAAATCTGCCCATTGCTACCTTTGTGCCCTTTGGAATGTACAGAAATTGAATAGATGTATGGTTTGGTCTGTTGTGCACCTAAATATAGCATCCTCTCGGGATACTTATCTTGGCAGCACGTATGCATATTCACATACACTCTGCCTTGTGACTAAAATGAAACTCTGCTTTAGCATTCACACCTCCATGTCAGGTCATTTGAAATCATCAAGCAACAATCACCAGAAATAAACAATGCATATGCAGAGATCATGGATCAAGAAGGCAGAGCGCAATGTTCAGTGTATGCATTTCTCTCCCCTTCCCTTGTTCTAGCATTTGATAAGTCCCAGGGGGCTTCTGGTGGCTCCTGTTTTCTGATAGGGGGAATGGGTGGAAGTTCAGAGAAGGGGGAATTGACTGATCTTGGCTATGAAGGGAAAAGAAATATGGATGTCCTCCAAGATGAAGCACACCCTCATTTCTTTTACCCTTGGGGACCAAACCCCAGATTCATCTTTCTCCCTGACAGTAGTAGTGGCAGCAGGAAAGCACCACCCTAATTTTTGTGGCAACTTGTGGGGGGTGATAATGGATGGGGCACTAAGGTCTAGAGAACAGCCTTGTGCATCATCTAAAAAGCCATGTGTGTGCATAATGAGTCAACCAGATTCCACCCATATTTCATCAAAAGCAGCAGAGTCCATTCATAGGATGGGAGATTTGGAAAAGGCCACAGGGGCAATCCAGTCCAACCCCCTTCTGCTATGCAGGAGTATACCATCAAAGCACTCCTGACATGCAACCATCCAGTCTCTGTTTAAAAACCTCAAAGAAAGAGATTCCACCACACTCCAAGGCAGCATATCCCACTGTTGAACTGCTCTTGCCATCAGGAATTTCTTCCTAGCAAATTCTAGCCAATTATGGCATGTGTGAGCTTTCAAAGGGACAAAACTAGTGGCATCTGTTAGCTTCCACAAACTGAATCGAAACTTGAAACCAGTTTGTAGAAGCTAACAGATGCCACTGGTATAAAATTTGAATGGAAACTTGAAACCAAATTTTAAAGAACTAAAATGTGGACTAATTTTGTCTCCTTCTGACATAAGAACTACCAGTTTCACCTTGAACAGTGAAAGTCTTGGCTGAGTAGGTTTTCTGGAGGAGACAGTTTGCTAGCAGCTCAGCTGATCTTGCTCTCCCCCCAAAGATCTAGCACTGAGAGATCAGCAGAAGGTTTTCAAGAGAGGACAAACAATAATAAAATGGCCACAAGGAATGTGAAAACCTGTCCAACTTGATTTCACTGTATTGTTCTATATCCCTGTGAGATTTTGGTTTTTTTCTCAACATGGAAGTTTGTTTTGGTTGGCCATCAACATTTTCTGTAATGTTTGAAGTTCTGTATGTCTTCCTCCTAAAGTATGTATAGTTGTACATATTTTATCCAATGATAAAAACATATTTTATGCAGTTTTTAAAAGATACTTGCAATTTTTTAAATACATGTGTGGCTCCCTGCATATGAAACATTCCAGAAATTTCACAGAATATCTCAATTATGGTGTGCTCTGTCTTCAAATACAGTAAGAAATGGCAACCTAAATCCTTGTGTTGAAGCCAAAATCCAACTAGAGAAGATCTATTCAATCAGTTGGATTTTCCTAGAATCATAGACTCATAGAGCTGAAAGAGACCTCAGGGGTCATCCACTCCAACCTCCTACCATGCAGGAACAGACATCAAAGCACTCCCAATGAATGGCCATCCAGCTTCTGGTTAAAAACCTGTTACCACAGTTTCCAGCCCAGACTTGTGGAATACTAGATATCATTTTGATGTCAATAACTTGGCCTTCTAAACTCCTTTTCCCTCCACATGCTTGCAAGACCCCTGGACAAGCTCGCATACAGGCATGGCCGCTAATCGCTGAAATATTCCAAACCAATAAGGGCAGGCCAGAAATAGCCGACCCACCGCTTCAGGAGACCTCAAGGCAAATACCACATTACGTATGCATGCTACTTACAAAGGACTCCCTGCCCCGAGCAGGCAGCTTGACGAGCCGAATACTCATCCATCAAGCACGTCGCATTTGCATACTGGCTACTCTATTGACAACACTGTCATAACTCAATCATGTAAAATACTGATCTTTCGGAGGCTTTGTCTCCAGCCCAAAACCCATTGTTATCCCCGGGAACGGACTAGCCTACGGCCACATTTTCCCCTATTTTCTCCTTACATCCCCACATTTTCTCCTTACTTTGAGCACTTCCTCGGATCGTTCCTGGCTTCCATCCTGCCTTGCTGCCGCTTCATTTGGCAAGCCTTCCCCTCAGCTCCTCATGCTGAGAAACTCCATTTCCACAAACTTTTTTCTTCAGGACAGTGTAGTATTTCCCATACAAAACCTCCTCTTAAAATCCCTCTATCCAACTCCAACCTTTATTTCTATAGATCTCTGTGTGAGTGTGTTGCATACACTTGTTTGGCTGTATATCAATAAACAACAATTATTAGTTACTTCTGTTTGCTCCTTGACTCGGCCTGACCGCGTAGACATTGGGTAAAAGATCTTGCTACGTTGCCCTGCCTCTTGTAGTGTTAGCTTGTGCTCTTTGTTAATTCCCAACTTTATAATATTTGGAGCACATGTAAGTGTCCCTCACAGGACCCGCAGAAATCAGGGTAACAAACTTCCAAAGAAGGACACTTTGTCACACTGTGAGGCAGTATGTTCCACTGCTGAACAGCTCTGACCATCAGGAAGTTCCTCCTGAGGTTTAGGTGGAATCTCTTTTCCTGTAGTTGAAGTCATTGCTCTTTGTCCTAGTCTCTGGAGCAGTGGAAAACAAGCCCATTGCCTCTTCAATGTGACATTCTTTCAAATATTGAAATATGGCTATCATGACTCTCCTTAACCTTCTTTTCTGCAGACTAAACATACCCAACTCTCTAAGCTTCTCCTCAGAGGGCTTAATGGTTTCCAGACCCTTCATCATTTTGCTCACCCTCCTCTGGACACATTCCAACTTGTCAATATCCTTCTTGAAATGAGGTGCCCAAAACTGGACACAATATTCCAGATGAGTCAACCTGTGTTGACTCAACATGGAAGAATCAATTCAATATATCTACATATCTACTCTAGTTGAGACTAATCACAAAGATTAAAAGCTGATATTGTTACCCCAAAAGGTGGGGAACCTTGAGATCCCTCAGCAGTGCCAGTGTCTTCTTAGAAATTGGGGAAATTATAGCTCAAAGGAGGCCTGAGAAAGGGGTGTAAATGCCAAATCTGTTCACTTGTGTATACCAGTACTACCTGCAGGATTCCAGGTAAAGATTTTAAAAGGTTATTTCTTATTAGAAATTAACAGATATATAAGAAATCAAGCAGTCTCAGGAACTATACAAAGCTAGCAAAGAGAAGTGAGAAAGGTTGGATAGAAAGAGATTTTGGGTGTAGAGGGTATGTTTAACAGTCCAGAAGAAGATTGAAGTGGAGGGGCTCAAACCACAATCCAAGCACAAGAGTGTGGGGGCCAATGTGCAGAGTAACATTCCAATCAGTGTCCAAAGCACTACAAGTTGCTGGGGTCAGAGTTAGGGTTTAGATATCCTTTTTCCTACTCTGAAGGGTTGACTGGTAATGGCTCTCTGGCAGAGTAAACAAAAGGAGGTCCAGAACAGTCTGATTGTCTTACTTTAGGGACAAAATATTGATGGGAATGCTGGCAGTCTCTTAATGTCTTGGTTGGGTAAGGTGAATGGGGAAGGTTTCTATAGGAAATGCTCACAGCAGGGGTGTTTGCCTGACACCCCTGGACAGTTGTGTTTACTAGTGTATTTGGATGTTGGGTCATTCACCTGGATAGATTGGAGAGCTGGGCCAAGGCGAACAAAATGAAATTCAACAGAGAGAAGTGTAAGGTCCTACACTTAGGTAGAAATAATGGAATACAGAAATATAGGATGGGGGACACGTGGCTGGATAGCAGTCCATGTGAAAGGGATCTAGGAGTCTTCATAGACCACAAGCTGAACATGAGTCAGCAGTGTGATGCGGCAGCCAAGAAAGCCAATGCAATTCTTGGCTGCATCAATAGGAGTATGGTGTCTAGATCGAGGGAGGTACTGGTACCACTCTACTCCGCTTTGGTTAGACCCCATCCTGAATACTGTGTCCAGTTCTGGGCACCCCAATTCAAGAGGGATATTGACAAGCTGGAGCAAGTCCAGAGGAGGGCGACCAAAATGGTGAGAGGCCTGGAAGCCATGAAGCCCTGTGAGGATAGACTTAGAGAGCTGGGGATGTTTAGTTTGCAGAAGAGAAGGTTAAGAGGGGACATGATAGCCATGTTTAAATATTTGAAGGGATGCCATGTAGAAGAAGGAGAGGGCTTGTTTTCTGCTTCTCCAGAGACCAGGACAAGGAGCAATGGATTCAAGCTGCAGGAAAGGAGATTCCACCTGAACCTCAGGAAGAACTTCTTGACAGTCAGGGCTGTCCGGCAGTGGAAGATGCTGCCTCGGAGTGTAGTGGAGTCTCCTTCCTTGGAGGTTTTTAAGCAGAGGCTTGATGGCCATCTGTCGGGAGTGCTTTGAGGGTGTTCCTACATGGCAGGGGGTTAGACTGGATGGCCCCTGTGGTCTCTTCCAACTCTACATTTCTATGATTCTACGATTCTACTAGAAGCCCATTAATGCTGGGCTTTCCCATCTAATTCTTCTTGACCCCATTACCTGGCCATGGTGAGGCCATCCTGACTTAGCCTTGTCTAACAGCCAGTATCCTGCTTACCACATGTTTCCCAGCCATGTGTTCAGTTTTTATATGAAAATGATATTTCTTGCCAGTTTCACTACCTCACCAGATGGAGTGTGTAGGGGATGGTAACAATGTATATTAGTGGAAATCCTGATATCACCAAAATTGTTTTCCATGTCTAAATAATGATGATGATGAAGAAGATGGTGATGGCAAGGATGATAAACAGTAAGATGATGATTCAATCTTGTTAGTTTCTTACACATATGTAGATTCCCCTGTGAAAGCAGCTGGGAATTTTACCCAATAAGGAATGTCTGCGTTCAATTCAAAACTGCAGAAGCAGAGTTGGACATATCTCAGAGATATGCATTCATGTGTATATTCAATTCCATATTCAGGTGTGCATTCAGTCACACAATATTACCATTCGGCACCAGGATTTTATAGCACAAATCAGTACAGAGCTCCACATGTAGAGATTTATATTATGCAGCCCTGATGGATGGTTTCAGCCAAGATCCATAATGGCTTACAGAGATTTCTTAGAAATATAACAACATATGGGACTGATGACCCAACCCCCTAGACCAGAGGTAGAGAGATGTTGGAGCCAAAGGGCCTTTCAGAAAATCCTGGAGAAACAAAATTCAATGATTGCCCCAACTGTTCTCTGGTGGTGGGGGGGGGGGAAGGGGTAGAGGAAAGTACTTTCACCACATTTGACACATGAACCCTGGAAATTTTAGACCCAGAAACAGATACAAAAAGCTCAAAATGGTACATAAGTTGGAAATGGCTTGAAAGCACACAACAGCAGCCAACAGAGGAATGCCCAAGGTACAACAGAGGAATGCCCAAGGTACTGATAAGCAGGACAGCAACTAGATCCCTCCAGCCCTCTCCCAGTGATGGAGCACATTTCAACAGTGCTTCAGAAATTCCTTTGTTAACATCTGGGCATGCAGATATGGGGATGTAGCTCCAGGATCTTAGCCATTCTTTTCCTTCCGATGTTCAAATTGTTGGAAAGCAAAGCACCAACCTCATAGCAGGTAACTTGAGCCAGTGAGAGAAAGGAAGAGTAAGCAGATAGATAACTTCAGTGATTTTCCCCATTGCCTTTTCTGGATCTGTGTGAAATAGGTATGATGGCCCCACTATTCATGAATAAAACTGAAAGTTCAGCCTTGTCCTAGATTCTTAGATCTATTCGGAGCTCCTGAGGGTCAGCCTTTGTGTTCGACCAACCTTAACAAATGCAGACCACGGTACAGCTGGGGCAGATAAGTCAGCAAAAGAACTTCCACTCACAGATATGTGGAATTTTAGGCTTCCGGAAAATTACAGGCAATCTAAACAGTTTGGTGATTTTCTTTCTCTTTATTTCAGTAACAAGGATGAATATATTTATTCATACAAGCCCACATTCTGGAAGTACCTATTACATTGGGTTGAAGATGCAAGATGTGATGTTGTTCAGGACATCAAATATAAGTCCATTTAGGATAAGGAACATGTTGAGGCAGTGTGAGTGCAGTGTGGCAGAAAAGGTTATTCTAAGTGGATGGCAGGAAGGAGGTGATGTGACCTTGACTGCAGCTGCAAGAACGTTTTGGCTAGCCAGTTTTGGAAGGTCTTGCCTTGTCAATGGGATTGGATCACCCCATAGGGTCTGGGATGATGTTAAGCCCTTAAAAAGACTGGGGTACGGCACCATACTTTACCATTTGGGTCAATTCCTGGTGGTCATGCCGCTCTGCTGACTGCTTTATGGAATGTATCTAGACATGCTGCCAGTTTGTGTTTTTACCTGCTGATTTATTGTTCCTGTCTTACTTTTTGCTTCCTGGCATGCTGCCAGAAGCCCTAACTTTAACCTCAGTGTGCTTAACTAAATAAATAGCCCTGAGTTTATCTCTATGAGTCTCCAGAACTTTTTTGGCCTGCCTGGAGCTGCTTGGTTGCAGCTGGACATCGCTGTCCTGTCAGCAGCCTGAACGTGCTCTGAGGAGCTACCTCGTGCTACCTTGACAGAACACACATCTTGTACAATAGGGAATCTACCTTGTCTCCTCTTTCTGATTAAGCCTCCGCAAGGTCTCAGAAATGAGGCTTTGCATTCCCAGCCTAGGATGCTGAGCTTAAAAAGCCATCCTGGAACAGCAGTCTGGTATGGCCAGGTCAGCTCTCCAAGAGAACGAGCCTTGATTATTAGGGGCTCAAAACAGATCTATTTCATTGTTTTACAGGTATAAATAAGCTGGCAAAATTCCTTTTTAACAAAGGCTTTTTGTGCCTGCTCTTCCCCTTTACCTCTTCTCCTCTGTCTAGATGGATTTTTTTTAGCACCATCAGATTTGGGAGGATGTTGAAGGATGGTTGGATAAAAGCAGACGTGTCTCTGTTACCCCAAAAGGTAGGTGACTCAGGAGTCCACTTGCAATGCCACTGCCTCTGTGAAAAGATGGAGAATTATAACTCAAAGGTGGCCAGTGAGAGGGAGGTACCCATGGGATCTTTTCACCTGTGTATACCAGTTGGATAGCAAGGAGTTTAGGATGAAATGGGCAATATTTACCAATCCTGAAGAGAAGAAAGTTGAGGCGAGATGGCTCAAACACAAGAGTTTAAGGGCAGCATGGTGGAATGAGAGTCTGGGGTGTACTCTGATGCCTAGGTGCTAGGAAAAAGTCAGGATCTCAGTTAGGGTTTAAGGACCCCTTTTCTGTCCTGAAGGAGAAGGTATTAATGCTCTCTGGCTGAAAGGATCAGGAGGTGGCTAATGGTCTAAGCATTAGGTGAGAAAGCACTGATGGGAGTCATGATAGCCTCTTAATGTATGGGAAGGTAAGGAAACAGAGAGGGAAGTTCAGCAGGAAGGAGGTTACAAGACATTGGTTGCTTTGTCTGGGAATTTTCTCTTTTTGTGCTACTAAGTCAATTTCTCTGATTAATCCTCGGTGAACTTATGACCTGGCCCTGCCTTGAGGTCCCCACTGACCTAATTCTGCATGTGTGTAGCCAGTCCTCTCTGCCAGCATGGCTTTTCAGCCATAAATGTTGGACTGATATACGTGCCAATTAAACAATGTCACAGATTGGGGATGTACAAGATGGTAACAAGTCTGTCGTGAGCAATGCTTTCTTTAAAGCTTCAGCAGGAGAAAGAGCCTACTCTGGCCTGTCCTGCTATAGATATATCCTGCACTTGCTACAGGCAAGACAAACAGTAGCTACCTCCAGAATCTCTTATTGAGCATGCATGAGCTGCAAAACAGATAGAAATGGGAGAGCAGATAATCCTCCCTCACTAGTTATTCCCAGCACATTTTCATTTTAAAAAAGCTCACTTTTGTACATTCCACCACCAAAATGGAAATCATGAGAAAAGTGGAGGTTGCCTATCGAGGGGTGAGGCTGACCTGCCTTGCTATCTCACATCAGGCCATTTCTGCACTATATTGTCATAGTGCTATTATTCCACTTTCAACATCCTATGGAATCCTGGGGTTTGCAGTTTAGGGAGGGGCCTTTGAGTTACCTTTGAGGCCCCTCCCTAACCTGCAAACCCCAGGATTCCATAGGATGTTGAATCATAGAATCATAGAAATGTAGAGTTGGAAGAGACCCCAGGGGCCATCCAGTCCAACCTATAACAATATAGTGCAGAAATGGCCTCAGTAATCTGGCCCTTTCTGGTTTGACCTTTCAGCCACCTCAGCTTTTATCCGTATCAACACCAATTAATATAGTGCTGATTAAATAATATTACCAATTAAACCATGCCAATCATGTAGGGTGCTCAGGGTCATAACAGGTAGAACTTGTTTTTACTTATGCAAGTTTTACTGACCTGGCTGTTTCATTTCATGTGTGCATATTGTCAGTTTTGAGTAAAAAGTCTGCAAATACATGATGAACTGCTCTATTTTTCTGTGAGGTAGGAAGATATCACTCTTCTTTCCATGTTATTTCTTCCATTGGCACCAAAATTTCTCTTAAAGGAGTCATGCTAAGGAGCACATCTTCCTTGTTAACTGACGTATACCTATATTTCATTGGAACCCTCACTGGCCTTTGAGCACAGATCCTCAGGTTGTCACTCCAACCCATGCGGTCTTTGCCTGAGTCTTCTCCTTATCTTCTCTACCCATGACTTCTCTTTGCAGTTCCACATTCCAGCTCTTTCAACCATGCTGGAATATCTTTTTCTCCCTGGCTCTTTCTCAGAATTGGCTGAATGCCTAGACTTCACATCTTACTGCAAATAAGGTTTATTTACAGATAAGCAAAAGATGACAACCACAACAGCAACAACAAGTGTTATCTGTCCTGGATCCCAACCTATGTTATAAATTGCTGTGCTTAGAGTTCATGTCTTTCCTTTCCTTTTGGTGGTCACTTCCCTTTTCTTTTCCTAGCTGGAAAGTGACAGACAGCAGGTGGAGTCTCCTTAATGGCTACCTGAGCATATTTGTGTGTATAGAAAGCAGCTTCAGGGATCTTCTGTGTGCAAATGTAGGAACTCTTCTCAATATGGATTTACTCCAATAATAAGAGGTTTTTTTTGGGGGGGGGTTCATTTCACTTTGGTGTTACCCAAAAATGTTGGTCAGTCAGGGGTCACTTGTAATGCCAATGCTTCCATGAAAGGGTGGGAAATATTTGTTCAAATTAGGAGGCCTGCAAAAGGGGGGCAACCTAATGAAATCTTTTACATCTATGTTTGCCAGCACCTCCGCAGGGAAGAACCAGCCAGAGAAAGTAAGTAAGCTTAATATATTTTATTGGAGGAATTGCAATCACACACACAAGATCAAAGCAGTCAAGCGGTCACACAAAGCTAAATGAAGGAAAAGGGAGGAAAATTTTAGACAGCAAGATTTTAGGGTGAAGTGGGTGATAGTCTGATATTCAGAAGAACAGCAAAGAAGCAGTGATGTGGCTTAGACACAAGTCTAAGGATAGCACACAATCAGGAATCAGAGTAGCAGAGTGATGACCAATGGTCAGTGTACTGTGAGTTGACTGCTCAAAACCTGGGCTTTAAATACCCTGTTTCTGCCAGGAGGACTTGGGTATTAATTGCTGTCCAACCAAGTAAACAATGAAGTTTGCAGAGTGGACAGTGGGGTCCAGAATGAGCTAACGGTCTTAGTGTTAGGTGACAAAGTGCTAATGGCTGCCCTGATAGTTCTATACTTGTCAGACAGATGTAAGGACAAAAGGGAAACTTGTTTGGTCAGAGGGAATGGAGTTAAGACACTCAGTTGTCTTGTGGAAATCTTCTAGATGCTATTGTCTACAAGGATTGAGTCATTAAGGCTAACTGCAAGCCTATCATCTCTAGAGTTTCTTGGTAATTTTCTGACTATGACCTGGCTATTCCTGGAGGTTGTTTCTGACCAAGTTTGCAATGCACATGTTCAGCCAGGCTTTTCGTCTTATCCAGCCTGGCCATCCCACCATAGCAGGGCATGTTTTGTATTTATGCCAATAAGTACATTTTGCCAATTAAGTCACATTTTGCCAGTTAAACCATATCAAAGCATGGGAGTGTACAGCATAGTAACAATGGATGGAATTCTGTTGGGGACATGCAGGCACAGACATTTTCCTTACACATGTAGACATCTGTTCTCAGGTTCTGTAGGAGTTGGTATCCCTTTCCTCTCTCCACCCAGAACCCTTCCCCCAAGAAATGAAAAGCCCCTGGATTTGCCCTGCACGGCCATTCCATGCTTCAGGAAGACTCAGAGAAGTATCTTGTGACATCCTGATAAACAAACCCAAAATGATGATCTCAGCACTGAGACCCATCAGGATCCTCCATGGCTCCGAATGCTGCTGGGATCATTTCACGTCTGGCTGTGGGAAAGCATCCAGACAATTCTCTGGCCCCACCTGCTTACTATGAAGCATGGAGTGACCAAGCAGGGCAAATTCTGGGGCTTTTCAGTAGGTCAAAAGAGGGCATATGGGTCATTGTAGCATAGGGCTGTGTGTGTGTGCCTTCGAGTTGCCTGCCAACTTGTGGTGACTCCATGAATTTCATAAGTTTTTCTAAGCAAGGAGTACTCCAAAGTGGTTTTTCCAGTTCCTTTTTTCAGAAATACAGCTGATAGCATCTGGTATTCATTGGTGTTCTCCCATCCAAGTAGTAAATATGGTTCACTCTGTTTAGCTTCCAAGATCGGGCAGGATCTGGTACGCCTATCACGTGCATGTGTATGTGTGTTGGGTTGATGCCTATGAGTGTCAGGAATAGTTGTCATGTTGTGTGAATTCACGTCATTTCCTATCGTGAGGTTTTCAGGGGCTGAGTGTGTGATGTGTCCAAGGTGACCAGTGGGTTTCCCTGGGTGAGCAGGGAATCCTCTTTAATTGTCATAATCATACAACACTAGCATTCTTTGATAGCATTAACCCCAAACATTCTCACACAAATGTATAGACTTCTGCATATTTACGGCCCCTTCTTGAATGTGTAGCAATCAATGCATTAGGTGACTTCATTTCAGTTTCAGTTCCACTGTCACTGTCACTGTCACGATAGGATCATGGGGGCAGAAGTCCATCCAGCTTTGTTACAGGAAGGCCCACAAAAAGAGGAAGGGTAGTTTATCATATATTAAAGTAAGCAATGTACTTCAGTTTGAGGAAACACACACCCATGACATTCCCAGTAAGGCCATTAACTCCAGAGATGATGGGCACCATTCTCTGTATGGATAGCTACTCAACCACCCAGGTTGACTATAAGCAGAAATGCTAACGTGGTATGCAACAAAACATACTACAAAGCTAATTATCAAACAAAGATAAAAGCAACCAAGTTAAAAGGAAATCGTTTTAAAAATAGGTAGCCGCAAATTGGAAGGATAACATCAAAGACTAAAAGCTTGCTGGAGCCTGGCTGGAACACATCCTGAAGCAGAAATATCATGGATGAATCAGTCGGTAGAAGTAAACAAGTTTCAATCACTTGTCGTCAACCAGCCCTGAGATAGATGGAGACAGAGGGACATCCAATTCTTGCACACTGTTGCTCAAACTGCACTCTACCTGTTGTGAGATAATTACTCTTTGAGTGCATTTTGCTGCTATTTATCATTGCTACGGTGCTTGTCAGACTACAATTCTGAATTTGTTTCTCCTTCTCCGTGGGTTAAATTCAGCTGACAGAGAGAGGGAGGAAGAGAGAGAGAGAGAGAGAGAGAGAAATGGTAGGTAACTTTTTGATTTAGCAATATGGAGCACGGCATGCATAGGAGTAGTGCTTTTGGGTTGGGACTTCTAATCACAGATTTTAATATGAGGAATAAGAGGCAATTGTTGCTCTTGCCAAGGCAGCTAATATCATAAAAGCATTGAAGTCTCAGGCCCTTTCCACATGATGTTGCCATCCCGCTACAGCAACAGGTTGTTCTCTGTCCAGGAGTACCACACAGTTGTTGCGATCCAGCTGCTATCTCATCCCCAAGCTTTGCAAATCAGCCTTATATCATTTCCAGAAAAAATCCATCAAGAGCCTCCTTTAGCACTAAAATCCCGTCAGCCCTGTCAGTGCGATTCTGTAGTAGCATTCGATAGTCCTTCCCGTCATCGCAGATCCAGTGTTGCCACGGTTCTGACATGCCCAGTGATAGCACTAGATATCTCTTGATATCAAACTTATTTGGCCTTCCCTTGACCTTTCTCTGCCACCCTGCTCCATGTGTTTGCAAAGGGCCACCGGACAAGCACATAAACAGGCGCGGCCGGTAATGGTTGGACATTCCAATCCCCATTTAGGCAGGCAGATTAATGCCACTCCATTGCTTCAGGGACCATTTCTCGCAGACACACCTTGCTTAAGTGCGACTTTACACAAAGACACATAGCCCTGAACCGGCACCCTCTCAATGCTGAGCCATTTGCGTACTCGCTGCACTATTGTTATCCAGCACTAAGCTAATCATGTATAGCTTGACCTTTTCCAAAGCTTTTGTCCCGCTCCAAATTCCCTTTGTTCTCCCTGAGCATGGCATGACCTGTAGGCAGAATCCACTCTATAAAAGGTCCCCGATTCCGAGCTCACCTCGGATCGCCCTAGACTTCCATCCAGCCTTGCTGCCGCTCTGTCCAGTAAAGTTGTCCCCTCAGTTCCCAATAACTGAGTCCTCCTCCCTCCTCGGAACACTCCGGACTGCTATCCCACCCTGCTGTCAGTTTGTCCAGTGAGTTGCCCCCTCAGCAAACCGTGCTGAGCTTTCCCCCCTGCAATCCTCCGTTTTTCTCCAGGACTACGAGATAAGGTGTCGTATCACCCATTTCCCCCGAAAACTCTTATTTCTAATTTCTAGTTAGCTGTACGCTTGTGTTGTCTTTTTCTGTTGTTTGTCCTTTAATAAAGCTAGCATTTTTACTATTTTAAAAACGGTCTGACTGCTCTTCTGACCTGACGCTGTATACATAGGGTTGCAAGATCCCTGCTAAGTTACCCTGCCTCTTGCTAGCTTAAGAGAGTGTTCGAGTTAATTTCCCCATCTTGTGTTTTTATTTGGTTATTTGGGCGCCCCTCCCGGGACCCCCAGAATACAGGGTAACACCAGGAGTGGGAGGGGTGTGGGCATGTTATCTCTCCCTCAGTGACTCCCATGGCATAGTAACTTTGAAGTCTATCACTTCTCTGTGTTTATCTTAAATTTCTCTTTTGAGTTAAAACTTTATATTTTTTAAAAATACATTTTTAAGCATAATAGAGCAAAAGGGCAACAGTGTATTGGCATGTCATGCCATTGCAACATTCCTGTGCTAGTATGGCTTCCAAAAAATAAAAATAAGACTAATCAGGAGAAAACGACTGGCCAATGCTACTGCAGTGTGGAGGGACCACTGGTGGCAATGATGCTACTCATCCGCTTAAGGCAAAAGGGTGTGGTAGAGTGAGTTCCTATCCAATACCATCACGGAAATGGCAATGCTGGGATTGTAATGGAAGAACATGCCATTGAGGCATGGTGCAGAAAAGGCCTCAGTTCCATGGCTTAGATTTCACTCTTTCAAGTCCCTGTAAAATAAAGATCCTTTTGATAGTTTGGGATTCTCAAGTACCAACTCCAGAAAATGAAATCTAGGAAATTAATTTCCTCTCTGGCCAGTGATGTATTTAAGTCTTTTACTCCAAGTCTGAAGTCAGGTCTCAAGTCTCTACCTTCAAGTCTCAAGTCAAGTCTCAAGTCCTTGAAGATACTTTCAAGTCAAGTCTTAAGTCTGGAAGCCAACTTTATACCTCAACCAAAATTCTAAAATTATTGGATAGAGAAAAATAAATTCAGTTTTAACAACTTAAGCAGAGTTGGCTCTCCACATTTGCAGTTTTGCCATCTGCAGCTTTGGAAGTGGGGAATAGGATCCTTCTTACTCCCCATTACTGAAGCTTCAAAAGCTCTGGAGGGAAGGATCCTTCCTCCTCAAGCCTGTTGCCTATCACATGTGCTCTTCCTCTCTGAGAAATGCACCCTGCACTCTGGGGGCGAGCCTTGTCTTTTGCTCTTAGGAAATGTTTTAGAAGACTCCTCCGACGTGCAGCAGGGACAGACTGCTGAGGAGACCTCAACTCTGCCTCAACCCCATTGCCTACCCTGCTTACTGTTGACCTCTAAGAAATGCACTTTGGGCTTCAGATAGATCATCATCTGACCAGGAGGCAAAAAGAGATGGAGGCATTATTCAAAGTCATAAGGTTTGTGGATGACTCTGTTATATTACTGAACCAAGGGCAGCGAGTCAGTCATTAAAAATATACAAGTCTCGAGTCGAGTCAAGTAAGTGAATCATTTATGGCTGAGTCGAGTCTGAGGTCCTTTTTGCACTGAGGCTTCTAGCGCAAGCGGGGGAGGCTGGCAAGCGGAAGAAGACTCCTCCGGGAGGCTGCCGCTTCCCCCTCCTTCCTTCCGCAGGCGAAGGAACGAGTGGGGAAGCGGCACCGAAGGAGGCTTGCCGTGCAAGCCGCCCTCCCCCCTGTGCGAAGCGGGAGACCTCACGCTGGATTCCCGCCCCCGCGCGCGCGAAGCGGGCAGCGTTGCGCCGGATTCCCCCCGCGAGCCCAAAGTGGGTGGTGTCGCGCTGGTTTCCCCCCGCGCACACGAAGCGGGTGGCGTCGCGTCCCCCCTGCGCGCGCGCGCACAAAGTGGGCGTCGCGTCCATCGCGCTAGCTCCCCACCCCGCTCCTTCCTTCCGCAGAAGCGGAGGGAAGGAAGCGCGACCCGGCCGGCTCCCGGAGGCTCCACACGAAAGGTAAGTGCAGGTGGGCACTGGGAGCGTTGCGCGAGCGCGGGGTGATTTTTGCTTAGACGCGAAAATCAAAAAACCCGTGCTCGCGCCACTTCAGCCCCGTGAGCCCGGCGGAAGTGGGAGTGCATCGTGCGGAGCGATACTCCCACTCCCGCGAGGCTCACGGGGCTATCGCGCGAGCAAAGGCCCATGTGAAAAGGGCCCAAGTCGAGTCACCAAAGTGACTTACGTCTGACTTGAGTCCAAGTATCGAATCTACATCACTGCCTCTGGCTGAGCCTCCCAAAGACACTTTTACTCACTCAGTAGTAGTTTACTGAGACCAAAGTTCTCTCTGGCTGAGGATTATAAAGACCCCTCCCTAAACTGCAAACCCCAGGATTCCATAGGATATTGAAAGTGGAATACTAGCACTATAACAGTCGAGTGAGGAAATAGCCTAAATTTTCCATCCATTGCTTAGCAAAAGATTTCTGCAACAGGTAAGGGTGGGCCTCACCAATGTATCGCTCTTTCTGCCCTCTTCTCTCCTTCACACAAATCTTTAGTATGTCTCTCCTCCCTACAGTTAAAGTTGTACGGTTCTTTGTGCACAAGCTTCTGAATGAATGTAGAGCATCAGACAGGGAATGAAAGATAAACAGAAATCAACCATTTAGAGGCACTCAGCCTTTTTGTAATACTGCGGGGAGGGGTAAGACTCTTTCAAATGATCCTTGGCTAGGATTTTCTTTTGCTCCATTTTGCCTTTCTGCTTAGCAAACAACTAGTGAGCGTTCATTAAGGAGCATCCTGCTAACAACAAACCCAAGTGCAATGACTTCAGGAAATGTTATCACGCTCTGGGTTCAGGGAGAGATAAATAATTGAAAAGCAGCTGGCATTTATGCGTGTGTTTTTATGTTTTATGTATGTGTATTATTCCATATCTGCAGCTGAACAGTCTGACTCCGTCCCTTGAGTTGCCACAGTCTGTTACTCTGCCGCAGAATCCAAAGGCTATTTATTCAGTTATGGACCTGCTGCTCACTCTATCTGACAATTTAGGCCAAACGAAATGGCCTCTGCATTTTGTTTCCATACATAAATAGGGCATTTTGAGACGCAAGTCTAGTGGCAGAAATGACTGTGTTTAGCAGTCACAGATATATCTAGACTTGGCACCTTACCCTGTGTTATTCTGCAAAAGGATTGTGTATAATTGTTGTTTTTCCAAAGACAACAGCTACTCTTCCAAAAAATATACAGGACCAGAGACACATCCTTTGTCCATGGAGCAAATATTTGGAGGGTCATATTCCCCTGTTTGAACCTTCCGCCATTTCTGCACTAGACTGTTATAGTGCTATTATTCCATTTTCAACATCCTATGGAATCCTGGCCTTTGAGGCCCCTCCTTAAACTGCAAACCTCAGGATTCCTTGGGACGTTGAAAGTGGAATAATAGCATTATAACAGTCTAATGCAGAAATGGCCTTCCTGTGGTTTGAGATCTTATGGGCAGGCCTTTCTCTTGGCCCTACTACCTTCACAAGTCTACAAATTGGCAGCAACGTGGCAGAGGGACTTTTCAGTAGCTGCCCCCGTACCTCTGGAACTTCCTTCCTAGAAAGTTTAAACTGAAGCCCTCATTGCTATCTATCTCTAGGCATTTTTTTTTCTCCAGCAAGCTTTGGAACATTGCTTGCTTAAGGGAAAAGGAACTTGCATAGTATGCTAGGTTTTCTATTTGCTGTTTGCTGTTTTCAAGTTTTAATTTTTTGAAGGTAGACAAATGAATAAGTCCCAGAGCAAATCAAGGCTGAACCCTCCCTAGAAACCAACATGACTAAACTGAGACTGTTGTACTTTGGACATATAAAAAGACAAGGCTCACTAGAAAAGACAATAATGCTTGGTCAGGTAGAAAGCAGTAGGAAAAGAGGAGTAATATGCCCATTTTTCCTCTATACTGTGCTACTGCTATTATTCCACTTTCAACCTCCTATGGAATCCTGGGCTTTGCAATTTAGGGAGGGGTCTTTAAGCAAGGCCTTTGAGGATGGCCTTTGAGGGCCCTCCCTAAACTGTAAACCCCAGGATACCACAGGAGGTTGAATATATGATAAGAGCACCAAGACAGTGTAGGGTGGAAATGGCCTCAGATGGACTGATTGTCTTTGAGGGTTTTTAAGAAGGGGTTGGATGATGTTACTGCAGGTTAAGCCTCCTTGGAGATAGTATAAAGATATCATCTTGATATCAATGATTTGGCTGTCTTCCACCACCCCTCTCTGCATGTTTGTGAGGCCCCCGGGCAAGCACAGAACTAGGCTCAGCCGCTAATCGCTGGACATTCCATTCTCCACCCAGGCAGGCCAGAAATAGCCAGATCACCACTTTTGGAGACCTCTCTGCAAACACCCTCATTATGTACTCACGCTGTTTACAAAGGACTCCCTGCCCCCGAGCAGGCAACATGGCAAGCTGAATAAACTGCTAAGCACTCTGCGTTTGCATACTGTCTGCCTCTTTATCAATTTGGACTTAAATCAATCATGCTAAATTTTGACCTTTCCAAAGCTTTGTCTCACATCCGAAACTCATTGTTTCCCCAAGTATGGCATAGCCTGCAGTCACATTTCTCCCTATAAAAAACCCTGATTCCGAGACCATCCTCGGACCGCTCCCGAGTTCCAGACCGCCTTGCTGCCGCTTTGCTTGATGAGCTTCCCCTCAGCTCCACGTGCTGAGCCACATCGAACCCCAGCATCGCTCTCTATCTGCTTTCCAGGCTTCAGGACAGGTTTCGAATCACCCAATTCAACAATCCCTCTCAAAATCCCTCTATATCACCCCAACCTTTATTTTCCTTAGTTACTTGTGTGATTGTGTGTTGCATACCCTGTGTGTCTGTTTTTAATAAAATCTCAATTATTCTTATAATTTGGTTTGCTCCTTGGCTTGGCCTGACCCCATAGACATTGGGTAAAAGATTCCACTGTGTTGCCCTGCCTCTCTCATTACTAACTTGTGCTCTAGCTAATTTCCCCAAACTTAGTTAATTGAGAGTGCATTTAGATGTCCCTCCCAGGACCCCCAGTAAACAGGGTAACAGTGACCTCTCCTGAGATTGCTAAATTTGTGTATTTCTGCAGGTCAGGGGGTTGGATTTTGTGGTCCTTTCCAGCTTTATGACTGTTCTGTCTCTTGCATTAAAAAAATACACTTGCCACATCCTTTGGCCATGCAATGGTGGCTAGATGGGGGAAGTTGTAGAAGCAGCTGGCTGTGATTCAAAGCATCATCAGCTGAGGCCCACCAGGATATTCTGGAGGTCTCAGTAGGTGATGCAATAATCCATTATCTAGTCAAGGGGATTTAGCCGAATGCTTCCACAATACACAACCAGTTCTTCACCAGCCAGTGAATGGCCATATAGGAGTGTAGCCATTAAAACATGAATCTGAGGGTGGGATATCCACAGGCATTAGGTATGCTTATGCCTGTCTTTGAGTAACACTATGCCAGCCTAGGGATATAAAAATATTCACAATTTCACTCATCATTGGTGAGATTCTGATTGGAGAAGTTGGAACCACTGTGAGATTTTATTGTGTGCAAAAATAAAGGTAGGTAAAATTCCATCTCTAATACACACATGGACAGACACACATACAGGGTACATAGTGATATGTCATTTCCCCCTTATTTCCTACATCTTTTATGTGCATAGCACTTTAAAAATTGCCCTTTATCTGAGGATGGGGAAAAACAGATATTTGTCAAATCTACAAACCTGCAAATTAAACAAACAAGCAAAAAAAAATCCAGAGAATACAGTAATCAATAACTTTATGACTATAGGGTGCTGGCAATGCTTGCAAAATCAATGGCAATGATATCAAATTGCCAGTAATCGCCCTTAAAATGTATTCTATAGGGGCAAGATTCATGAATGCATTATCCTTCAGTGATGTCACATTATCTGCTTTTTGGGACCTAATGAAGTTGAAAATCTACTAACCAAGTTGTAGGAATTACGTTTGATGTAGTAATATTGCCTAGCTGTTTTCAACATATTCTTAAGAATGGGATTATGTGTAACTGAACTTTGAAACATTCAGGTAGGACCACATGAATTTAAAAATGTAATTACTTTGTTTTATTGGAAACTATATCACTGTTGATCCAGTGTACCTAGGACTGGAATCCTCTTGGAGGTTTATGCGCATGTAACCTGAGATTATGGACATATAAGCCCATTTCTGCATGAGTCTGTTATAGGCCAGCCCCTCCCAAAACTGCAAACCCCAGGATTCCATAGGAGGTTGAAAGTGGAATCATCGCGCTATAATAGACTCGTGCGGAAATGGGCTAAGATCGTGAAAGGAGGAATCAGTGCCTCCTTGTGCAACAGTTTCTTCCTGGATGCAGGAGAACAAAGCCCTCACCTCCAGCCCAAAAGACCTCTGAATGGTTATGGAGAAGGTGAAGAACCACTTCTCATTCCCTTTACCTCCCAAATCTCTGCCATCCCAGGATCCAGATTGACTTTCCATGTAAGTATGCTGACAGTGTTTTATGTTCCACCAGGGTCAAAGAGGATTTCATTGTTGGAAGTACAGCCATCTTAGGTGGACATGAACAGTCAGAAGAGAACACAGCTGGACATATTGTGATATGAGGAGGTGAGAAAGAGCACTGGACAGAATCCTGTTGGTGTCTTACACATGAGAAAGTCCTCCCATAGTTGCAGTTAGATATGCTTGTTTGATTTGGAATGCCTGCATCCAGATCAGGTTTGGAGAAGCAGAGTTGCACATAGAGTACCATCACTTGTAGTTATACAATCCACTTGGTAGTGCATGTGCGGTTCACAGAGATGTCCATGGACATTCCTTTGTGCAATGTGGCAATTCAGTACTAAGGAGGTGTTGCACAATTGCTGAAGGTCCTTTATGCCATTCTCATACAAATTGCCCAAAAACATGAAAAGAGGGATCACAAACTGCATCATTCCTCTTTCTCCACTGCCAGAAAATTACCTTTCTGCAAGAGAAGGATACTTTGAATTGTATCTGTCTGAGCTTTTTGGAACAATGGTCTACAAGAAATCTAGAGGGATAAACCTAGGTTGCTGGTAAGAGATCCTCAATATTTTAAGGCACAAGATTCCTATCTTTTTTACTTTTGAAATGTGGCAGCCTTGATTCCTGTAAGAGAAGCAGTTATGGATAGAAATATTTCCCAGTTCTGTCAAGATATTAAAAAAAAAAAGTTTAACTTTTAAAGGAATATAGTTATTTGAGTATTGGACTACAATCCTGGAGACCAATGTTTGGTTCCCCTGCTCAGCCATGGAAACCAGCTGCATGACCTTGGCTGAGTCACACACTCTCAGACTTCAGATAACCCCCTGATAGGGTCACCATAACTCGGAAACAATTTGAAGGCACACAACAACAAAAACACAAAATCATCTACATTTGTTTGTGTGAACTCTTGGCAGTTTTCATTCCTTCTGTTATGCCAAAAGGTGGGAGACGCTGATGTCCACCAGCAGTGCCCGTATCTGCTTAGAAAGGTAGGGAATTACAGCTCAAAAGGAGGACTGTGAGGAGGAGGTAACTATAGGACATTTTCACCTGTATGTAGCGGTACTAACTGTGAGACACCAACTGGGAGTCAAAACAATGTTTTATTGGGGAATTCACAGACAAATGCCAGAAAACTAGCAGTTTCTTGAATCATACAAGGCAAGTGAAAGGAAAGGAGAGAAAGGTTGGATAGAGGGAGATTTGTGTGTATCGGGTGATATTTATTGATTCTGGAATAGAAGATCAAAGAGAGATGGCTCAAAATTAAGAGTCTGAGGGCATCACAAAAGAATGAAAGTTTTGGGTGCAGTGTGATGCCCAAAGTACAAGCAAAATGGCAGAGTCAGAACTTGGGTTTAAGTACTGTTTTTCCTACTCTGAAGGGGGAGCGTTAATTGCTGTCTGTAGAGTAAAAGGGGTCCAGAATGGACTGATTGTCTTACTTTGGGTGACAAAGCATTGATGGATGGGATTCCCAACAGCCTCTTTAATGTTTTGGTTGGGTAAAGTGAATGGGAAAAGTTTTGATAGGAAATGCACACAGCAGGGGTGCTTGCCTGCCCCATCTGGGCAGTTTTGTTGACTATTGTATTCAGATATTGGGTTGTTGACACGATTACTGGAAGCCTCTTTGCTCTGGGCTTTCTTGCTTGACTCTTCCTGATCGTATGACTTGGCTATACTGAGGCTACACTGACCTAGCCCAGAGTCCCGCTTATCACACGTTTCTCAGCTTTAAGTGTTCATTTTTTATATAATAGTTCCTGTCAATTTTGCTATCCCTCAAGATGGGATATGAAGGGGGTGATAAAATTTCCTAAGGCAAGAGGAAGCAACAATAGTTGTTTGCTGACCAATTTTAGTCAGTGGGAGACACAAAACTTTAAGCATCCTCAGGTTTAAATCTTGACACAGGTTTGCGATGTGCTGATAATTGGGCGGCCTTTGAATGTGCCAAACCAGGTCACCTTCTGAAGCAGTGATTAAGGAAGGCCCTTTTTGCATGGCATTTCTGAAGCAAAAGGGCCCCTTGAGCGTCGTGTAAATGTGAGGAGCGGTCCACACAGTGCACTCACATTTGCGTGACACTCAAGAGCCTGACGCAGACCACGCACGCATTTTTTTATTTTCGGCATAAAGCTGAAAATGCTGCTCAGTTGCACATCACTCCGGGGTCTCGCACACGCTTACCTGGCATGCGGAGCCTCGGGAGCCAGGCCGGTCGCACTTCCTGTGCAGTGCAGGCTGCGAAAGTTCCCGGGCTGCACTGCAGAAGGAATAGGCGGGGTGCTCACATGACCAGGAAGCTGTTGCAGATCCCAAGCAGGAGGGATGCCAGTGCGTTCCTCCGAAGTCTTCGCACACGTTCCTTGCCACCAAGCACCAGGAAAAGGTAAGGTGCGAAAAGGACCAAAGTTTTGAAGCCTTAAAAAAAGACCTGTTAGAAAATTGTAAGTCATCCTTCCACAGCTGTCGTAGAAGGTGAGATAAACGTCAGCATCTCTCCATGCAAGGTACACATGAGACCCTGCAGGCAATTGGAACTGGCTAGCTGCAGCTACCACCAGTACCATGTTTCCTCCTGAGTGTCCTACAGAATGAGGTATTTACACAGGGATTTTTCTTCTTTACATAGAATAGCATTTGGCATTTTAATGTCCATTCTCTCATCTCCTTTTGGAGCTCTCTATAACCTTTTTTTTGTTTTATGGTGGCTACTTTCCCATGTTCCACTACAGAGGCTGATTGTACAGATGTTTTTGTTAGAAAATCAGCAGTTTCTCATTTGAGTTGTTTAAGATCCTTCAATTCTCAATTAACTGGGACTGAAGAGACAGCAAGTATATTGGCAAATAAAAAAAAATGGTTGCCCACTACCGGTATATAGCAGAAAGATATTGAAGTGCATCCATCATCATCTACATGTGAGTGTAGATTTCCATCTGGCAAGTACAGTGTAGGATCTCAACTTGCCTTTCTTGTAAGAACTGACAAAAAAAATCACACAGTTTTTTATATCTGGAATGAAAGGAACTTTGCGCTTACTGGCTGACATCTTCTTAGTGGGATATAATAAAGGGTATATTTTTTTTGCTCAGTGTGGAGCTTCGAATTCCCTTCCTCCCCACTAAAGACCCCCCAAAAAACTACTGTAGAGTCACTGCAGTTCCCCCATGACCATTCCATGGCTGGTAAGTACTGGAGGGAGGGTCCCTGTAGTCAGATGTGAAATGATTATATCATCTACTGAGACCTCCAGAGGATCCCAGCTGACCCTGTAGATAATATAATCATTTCACATATGGCTTCAGGAACACAACCAGATTCTTCTCCAATCCCCCATCATCCTCCTAAAGCTGTTTGGCTACATCCCTGCAGCTAGAGGTGAAATAATTACATTAGTCAATGAGACTTCCCAAGAACCTCAGTGGACGTCATCAAAGAACCCTATCACTTTGCATTTGGATAGATGGACATAGAATGACCAGCCGAGGTGTAGTTCCTCTTGCAGAGGTCCTATGTTATGCTGGACCATGCAGAATTGCAACCATTGTTTGTTGGTGGTGGTAGTTGACTTAACACTGAAGATGGGAGAAACTGACAGGTTCCTCCAACCAAATCCAGGGTTTAAGTTGTTAACTGTAAAAATTCTTGCTTTGAATACTTGTGAATTGAACTATGGTAGCACAGAAATCCCCCCCCCCCACCGCCCTTAATGTCTTAACATTTTCTTGTTTTTACCATTTGCCTGGCAAGCAATGTCTTCTCTGTGTCAGGAATGGTTGTATTTATTGAATGTTATTCTTGCAAAGGCTGCCAGGGGAAGCTTTCATTCTACTCTGATTTTCAGTTAACTGAAATTTACAAATTCAACATTGAGGAAAGAAAGAATATAAGGGTCTTAAAAAAAATGTAGAGGAAGCAAAATGGGTGGACCTTTCCATCCTTAGCCTTTGTAACCAGAGTAATCCTCACACATGCTTAGTTGGCACTTTGAGAACTACTCAATATACCCAGATATTGCACCTTTGGGGTGTAAAATGCCAATATATTTTTCAGTTTCAGATGAAGGGTTCCTCCGTCATTTATGCCTCTTCCAATGCAATTGCTCAAAGAATTGCTGCATTTGCTGATACAGGACCATTAAAAATAACAAGGCGTGACCCAGCAAAATTGTTCAGTTTACACAAGGCGATAAAAATCTTAACTGGGCATGCAAACTCCTCTGCAATGGAGTTTTCTTGGCATTGCTTTTGGGACCACCCTGAAGAGGAACTTTAATAACAAAATAATGATCAAACCATGATGCCAGGACAACAGTTTTGCCTGTTTCCTCTCCCAATGCAGCAAAAGGCACTTGTGTGAATGAAATCACAAAATCTAATCTTAGAAAAGTGATCGGATAGACCTTTATGTTGGCTTCTTTCAAATAATTCAGCCATTTCAGAACAAAGGGAAGGTCTCTGGTGCTAACTAAATACAACAAATCCAAAATCCACAAGCAGCAATGCCTTTCTGGGCCAACTCCAAAGTGTAAAATACATTATGCAAGCTTTCAAAGTTTCACTGGACTCTTCATCAGGCAAACATATTAGAAAACATACAGGGGATGAAAAGTAATGGTGCTAGAGTCACAGGCCTGTGTGAGATGTGGGCCAAGATGCTGGAGATGTTATCATGGTTATGATATGTCTGGTGAGAACACTAGATGTCCTTTTGATCTCAAATAATTTGGCCTTTGCTTGACCTTTCTCTGCTACCCTACTCCATGTGTTTGCAGAGGTCCACCAGACAAGCACATCTGGGGTGCGGCTGTTAATGGTTGTACATTCCAAGACCCCATTCAGGCAGGCAACTTAAGCCTCTCCGATGCTTTAGGGAGAAACCTCCCTGCAAACCGGCTCTGCTCGGTGCGGATCTACACAAAGCCATGAAGCCAAGAGCCAAGCCATTCTTTTATATCGGGCTGTTAGCAAACTGGCCACTCTATTGTCTCAAGAGCTAAACCCATCGTGCAAAACTTGACCTTTTCCAACTCCTTTGTCCAACTCCAAATTTCCTTTGTTCTCCCCGAACATGACATAGCCTGTAGGTAGAATCCACCCTATAAAAGGTCCCCACTTTTGGGACCTCCTCAGACTACCATCCCACCTTGCTGCCAGTAGTCTGAAGGAATTCCCCTCAGTGAACCCCATTGAGCTTTCTTCCCCGGAACCCCACTTCTCTCCAGGACTACAAGAACAGGTGTCGTATTGCCTTTCCCGAAAAAGCTCTCCGTTTCTATTTCTCAGTTAGTTAGTGTATGTCTTGTCTTTCGTGTTTCTTGCCTTTAATAAAATATTATTTGTTGTTTTAAAACCTTGTCTAGCCACTCTCTGACCTGACGCTGTAGCCATTGGGTTAAAGATCCTTGCTAACGTTACCCTGCCTCTCGTTTAGCCAAGAGAGTGCTCGTGTTAAATTCCCCCAACTTGTGTTTTTATTTGGCTATTTGGGCACCCCTCCCAGGGTCCCCAACATACAAGGTAACAGAGAGGGATTTCATTGAAGGCCATGACCACTCTCCTGACTGGCTATGTGAGGGTTACAGATGAAGAGGAATCAAAGGCAGCTAATAAAAATCCAGTCCCTTTAGGAACAGAAAAGTAACATCTCCTGAGATCCAGATGTCCCTGCCTATGTGAAGCCTTGCATTGACTAAGCCATTGAAATGTAAAATGGAATGAACTTTTTCTCTATTGCCCAAACCCTGATTCTGAGAAGTTCAGAATTAGACTGCTTGCTAACAGTTTGGCTGTTGCTTACCCAGGGATTAGACTGACATGGCCAAAAATTCATTGAAAGTAATGCATTAGAGAATATATATATATATATATATATGTATGTATGTATGTATATGTATATGTATATGTATGTATGTATACGTTGTTGAGGAAATCTAATAAAAAATATTTTTAAAAACAAAATAAATTGAAACTAAACCCTCATCTGTTTTCAGCTGTCTCCTTTTGCGTATTAGTGACTCTCCAAGGTTTCATAGAATCGTAGAATTCTTCAGTCGGAAGAGACTAGAAGGGTCATAGAATTCAACCTGCTCCTGCCATGCAGGAATGCACCATCAAAGTATTTCCAAGAAACAGCCATCCAGCCTCTGTTTTAAAACCTCCAAAGAAGGAGGCTTCACCACACTCCCAGGCTACATGTTCCACTGCTCTTACCCTCAAGAAGTTCTTCCTAGTGTTTTGGTGCAATCTCTTTTCCTGTAGTTTGAACCCATTGCTCCATTGAGTCATGGACCCATTCCTCACTGGACTGTTATAGTGCTATGATTCCACTTGCAACATCCTATGGAATCCTAGGGTTTGCAGTTTCGGAAGGGGCTGGCCGGCCCCTCCTGAAACTGCAAACCCTAGGATTCCATAGGATGTTGAAAGTGGAATCATAGCACTATAACAGTCGAGTGAGGAAATGGTCCTGGTCCATATGACATCCTTTCAAATATTTAAACACGGCTGCCATCTTACCTCTTAACCTTCTCTTCTCCAGGTTAAACATACCCAGCTTCCTAACCTCCTTTTCAAAGGGCAAAGTTCCTGGACTTTTTACCATTTTGGTCACCCTCCCATGGTTATGTTCCACCTTTTCAACAGCTCTGCCACACTTTGCTCATTACTTCAGACAGTTCTTCAAACACTAATTGATTCACTGAGATTTCAGAAGCACTCACTGTTCATTCCCCTTTTCTCTATGGGAGAATGAGCAGGTAGATTCCCAGATGTGAATTAGTTGCACAATGTCCATATTCAGTGGAAAGGGGGTTCAGTGCAACCAATGAGTAACTACATGGGTATAGACGCACACTGTGTAAATGCAGGATCTCAGCCCATAAATTTCTCTTTCCTTTGTCACTCTTTGGATCATTCCTAATTTCTCTCATACATCTCCACCCCAAATATTACAATAAAATCCAGGCTTGCTCTACCCTTTATATGGGATAATGTTCACCCATACTTTCAATGCTGAGATGCAAACATTAAAGGAGTGAACTCTGCCCCCATTCAGAGATATCGGAGAGAGTGCTTCCTAATTGAATATGAAGCATAATGTTCTCTCATCCATTTAATTGTTAGTTTTGGCCACCTCATAAACTGCAACATTAAAAGCAACTC
>CAOLHI010006063.1:0-43727 GCA_948474755.1 Ctenosaura bakeri | reverse complement strand
TTAGTGGTGTGGTGAATTCTGTGCAAGTTTTATTCCAAAATTTAAAAGAGCTACCCAAGGTGCTGAAACAAAAATTATTCCAGTCTCTCAGGCAGTTCTTTTAATCTTCGGATTATAAAGTTGCAGTGGAGTGACTGTTCTCAGTTGACCTAGGAGCTGGGTATGTTTGGCTTGGAGGAGAGAGAGCTTACGCCATTCCCTCACTCGACAGTTATAGTGCTATTATTCCACTTTCAACATCCCATGGAATTCTGGGGGTTGTAGTTTAGGAAGGGGCTTTTAGAACTCTCAGCCAGAGAGCTCCTTGGCCTCAGGAAACTACAAGCCCCAGAATTCTACCGGACATTGAAAGTGGAATAAGAGCACTATGACAGTGTTATGTGGAAATAGCCTTAAAGGTGACATAATAGGCCATCTTTAAATGTCTGAAGGGATGTCATGGAGAAGATGGAGCCAAATTCAAATGACAGGAAAAGAGACTCCACCTAAACATTAAGAAGAAGTTCTTGACTGCAAGCGCTGTCTAGGAGGGGAAAGGACTGCCTTCTCCACCTTTGGAGGTTTTTAAACAGAGTCTGGATGGGCATCTTTCAGGACTGATTTTCTTCATGGCAGGGCATGGACTAGATGGCTTTTAGGGTACCTTCCAATTTTAAGATACTATGATTCCCTGATTCACTTCCAGTTTTGGGGAAGCAAAAGGAGAATGTTTCCCCAACTGGCCACTCCTCCTCACCTCTGGACGCTTCATCCGCCAGCAGATCCTCACCATCAGAGAGGTCAGCGTAGCTTCTCCAGTGCAGACGGACCGCTTCTGATTCTGCGTCTTCCGGGAAGGAGGCCTCATCCAGTCGCTCCGACGCCCGAGTCACCTGTAGCCAGAGGGAGAGAAGAGGCTGATGACAAAAATCTTTTCACAAACCCAAGCAGGCACATCTGGATCTATCCTGTGTCAGCAACTCCTTTGAGATTCAAATGAATGATCAGTAGTGGATGTCACCTTTGGGAGAAAAGCAAGATATACATTCAACAAACAAACAGCAAACTCCACAGCTTGCAAACTTGATTTTGGGGCTGAAAAATAAAAAATGTTGGGTTGTGCATCAGTCTGATGAGGAGGAAAGGCTGAGAGATCGTTCATACATTCCATCCTGGACTAGGACTGCTAGGCCCTATAGTTTCTGGTTGAAAACCTGAGAATTAGGGACAACAGACCTTGTTGATGTCATTAAATGTTATGCATTAAATAACAGCCACAGTTGCCCAAAGCTTGTCATTCAAAACCTAGCAGAGAATGTATTTTCCCTTTTGCAATTTAGAAAGAAATTTTAGCTGGCGTCTAGGGTGTACCCAGATCAAGCTAAAAGGAGGCGATTGTTCCTTCTTCTTCGTGGTCTCTGTGCCTCATACAATAGGAGCTTTCGCGCCTGCGCGGTAGCGTTCGGAAGATTCTAGAGCTCGCTGGCTTGGCGGAGGGAGCCCCTCCCCCGGTCGTACTGCGCATGCTCCTCCCGCCGAGCCGCAGTCTCTCCTCAGTTCTTTCTTGTCCGCCTCAGCGTACAGAAGGTTCTTCTCGTTGGCTTGCATTTCTTGCTGCGTAGTTGTTGGATTTGGATTTCGGAATTGACCTCGGACTGTTTCTTGACTCTCCCTACGGACTTCCCTTTGGTTTTCGGTACGTTTTGCACGGTTTTTTGGACTTTTGGACTGTTTTGGCTTTTTCCTCGGCTGGGTCTTCGACTCAGCGCGTCGTCTTCGGACTCTCCCCTCCTCCTCGCCCTTGCCCCGCGGTTTATGTCGGCTTTGTTCAAGTCCTGCGCCTCCTGCGGAAGGAAGGTCGCCCTTTCGGACCGACACTCGAAGTGTCTTTTTTGTTTGGGTGAGGGGCATAACGTCCAAACTTGCCCCGCGTGTAGGGAGTTCACCCACCAGACACTCCGTAACCGGGCGGCGAGGTTGAAGTCTTTTTGTTGGGAGCAGTCTCTCCGCGCCCAGAAGACCGTCCCCGCTCCGATGGAAAAAGGCCTTTCTTCGCCCTCCTCCTCCTCTCCAACGGCCGCCGGGACCTCGGTACCGTCGGTATCGAAGCCCCCGGTACCGGTGATGAAGCTACCGAGGATCCCGAAGATCTCGGCGAGTCGGCCCCGAGACGACCCCGCGGCCTCCTCTTCGAAACCGCTGACTTCTGCGCAGAAGAAGCGCCCTGCTACCGAGGAGGTAGCCAGGGAAAAGAAGAAGAGGAAGGAGAAGCGGCACCCTCCGGAGACCGCCAGGCCACCGACCCCGCCGCCTACCCAGCTCACGGCAGAGTCGGCCCTCTCCGACGTCCCGGAGGAGGAAACGCCGCAGGCCCAGGAGATCCTGGAGCTATCGGACGACGACCAACCCGTCGAGGCCGCCCCCTCCCAGCCTCCGAAGCTAGTCGTGGAGACTGTGCCGCCGAGTCGCCGTCCATCTCCGGAGCGCCACGTGGACACCCCGGGCCGGAGACGTTCCTCCCCCCGGCGTGGCGAATCCCGATCTCCGGGCCACTGGGCCAGGCCTCCATCCCCGCGGTATCGGGAGATGCGCCTGGAGAGCGTGCGCGCGGGCGAGAGCGCTCATTCCCCCGGCTACTTGGGGAGATATGCGCTGGAGCAAGGATGGCACGAGCCCCCGGGCTCCTACTATTCCTACTCGCCCTCCTACCGGGACCGCTACCATCCGGACCCGAGATACTGGTCCCCGCGGCCCCGCTCCCGCTCGCCACATCGGGAGCGCCACTACTCCCGCCACGGGCGATCGCCGAGGCGTGGGTCCCCAAGCTCCCACGCTCCCCGGGAGCCGTCACCCCGCCACAGACCGGTCTCCCCGCCGCCACGGACAACGGCCACGGCGACCAGGCCGACCCCCCAGGCCACCCCGGCCCGAGCGGGAACCTCGGCCACGTCGACGACGCAGGCGGCGTCGCACCCGAGACCATCGGTACCGCCCCCGGAGACCGTGCAGGCCCCGACGGTACCGCCGGCCGCCCCACCGACGCAGCCGGCACAGCAGCGGCCTAGAGAAGGGGAGAAGACCGCGCGCTCGCCATCCCCGTCCGACGAGTCCTACGAGTCGGACTCGGACTCCGCGGAATCCACGCCGTCCTCCCACGAGTCACCACCGCTGGACTTTGGAGACCCGCTCCCGGAATCGGCGCCGGAGGACGTGCGCCAGTTTTCCGCAATCCTCCTCCGGATGGCGACGGCGCTCGGCCTCAAGGTGACGGAGCCCGCCCCGCAGGCGCAGGACCCGGTCTTTCAATACCTGGAGACCCGGCCTCCATCGACCGCGCCGCTCCCGTTCCTCCCGACCCTGGCGGATGCGTTGAAACAGCCTTGGGCGAAGCCGGCGTCCGCGCAGCCTATCCCGCATAGGCTCGAGCACCTCTACAGGACTCAGAGGGAAGGAGCGGAGTTCCTGTTCAACCACCCCGTCCCGAACTCCGTGGTGGTGGAGTCGTCGCAGACGCGAGGTGGCAACTGGGCACACACCACCCCGCCTGATCGAGAAGGCCGGAAACTCGACGGCTTCGGGAGGAGGTTCTACTCGGCGGCGTCCTTGGTGTCCAGGACCGCCAACACCATGGCCTGCTTGGCGGCCTATCATCGGAACCTCTTTGACCGCCTGGGCCCTCTCCTGGCTGACCTCCCGGAAGAGTCCCGCGCGTCTGCCACGCAGATTTTCGGAGAGGCCGTGGCGGTGGCTACCCAACAGCTCGCCACCTCGAGGCACGCCGTGGAGTCTACCTCGAGGGTGATGGTTGGCGCCGTGGCCCTCCGACGCCACGCTTGGCTCCGCTCCTCCGGACTGCAGGAGGACAGTCGCCGGAGAATAGAGGACCTCCCCTTCGACGGGCAGGGGCTCTTCCACACGTCCACGGACGAGGCCATGGACCACCTCGTAAAGGCCCGGCTGACTGCGAGGAAGATGGGGATCAACCAGCCCCCCAGGCTCGCCGGTCTTCCCAGTCCAGATCGTCCTGGCGAAGGTCCTCCTCGTCCTCGGCCTACCAGTCCCGGTCCCCGCGCTCGACCGCCTCGAGACCGCCTGCGGCGCCCGCCCAGAGGAGGCCCTTCCGACGACAGCCTCCACCGTCGAAGAAGTCGTCGTCTTCCGGGGGGAATGCACGCTTTTGATGCCTCCCGCAGGACACCACCGATGCCGTCCTTCGCCCCTCCAGCAGACCTCATCCATCACCCGGACCTGGCCAGACACCTCGACCGATGGCGCGAGATCCCCACGGACTCCTGGGTACTTACCATCGTCCGCCTGGGGTACGCCATCGAGTTCCGGGATATTCCACCACGGGGCGTCTACTACTCCACCCCGGCCAACCCGGCTCTGCTGGAGGAAATCCAGTCCCTGCTCGACAAAGGAGCGATCGAGAGGCTTCCGCCTTCGGCCAGGACCACCGGCTTCTACTCGAGGTACTTCGCCGTACCGAAGGCAGACGGGTCCCTACGCCCCATCCTGGACCTGCGGGGAGTGAACGAGTACATCCCTCCCAAGAGGTTCAAGATGGTCACGCTACCGTCGATCCTCCCATTCCTACGCCGAGGGGACTGGCTGGCATCCATAGACCTCAAGGACGCCTACTTCCACATCTCGATCCGCCTCCAGCACAGACGGTACCTGCGCTTCGCGATCGACGGTACCAGCTACCAGTACCGGGTCCTGCCCTTCGGACTCTCCACCGCACCCCGCGTGTTCACGAAGTGCATGGCTCCCGTCGTCTCCTTCCTGCGGACGAGAGGCGTCTCGATCTACCCCTATCTCGACGATTGGCTGTTGGTGGCGTCCTGCAAAGACAAACTTTACAAAGACATTCACCTTACCCTGACGTGGCTTACCCGGCTCGGGCTCAAGGTAAACCCCAAGAAATCCCACCTCGAACCCACCCGCCTCCTCGACTTCATCGGGGTGACCCTCGATACCGTGGCGGGAAGGGCCTACTTACCGACGGAGAGGGCTCGGACGCTCACCTGTGCGGTGCGGGCGGCCGCCCAGGCCCCGACGGTGTCGGCCAGGCCGCTACAGCAGCTGCTCGGCTACATGGCGGCGACCACGGCCGTCACCTACCTCTCCAGGCTACGAGCGCGACCCCTGCAGCACTGGTTCGTCAGGGTCTTCGACCCGCTCCGGGACGACCAGTCCCGCCGCTACCGTATTCCCCCCGAGATCCGGAAGACTCTCCTGTGGTGGCAGTCCCACCGGAACCTGATGTCGGGAATGCCGTTCCGCCAGCCCAGGCCCTCGGTCACGATAACGACGGATGCGTCCCTGCTGGGCTGGGGGGCCCACGCCGGGGACCTCCGGGTCAAGGGCGCCTGGATGGACGACGAGACGTCCCTCCACATCAACGCTCTGGAGCTCCTCGCCATCCACAAAGCCCTGATGGCGTTCCGGCACCTGGTGGCGGGCCGCGCCGTGTTGATCCTCACCGACAACACGACTGCCATGTGTTATGTGAACAGGCAAGGGGGGACCCACTCCACCACGCTCCTGACCATCGCGCTCGCCCTCTGGAACTGGTGCGTCTCTCTGAGGATCCACCCGCTGGCGGTTCACCTGGCGGGGCCGGAGAACACCATGGCGGATGCTCTCAGCAGGGACACCTCCTCCTACCACGAGTGGTCCCTGGCCGACGACGCCTTCCGGATGCTCCGACACCGGTGGGGCGAGCCGACGGTCGACCTCTTCACGACCAGCCAGAACGCGAAATGCCGACGCTTTTGCTCCAGGGCGCGTCACGATCCCCGCTCCATCGGCGATGCGTTCCAGATCCCGTGGGACGAGGAGCTCCTGTACGCCTTCCCGCCGTTCCCGCTCCTCGGTCGCGTCGTATCGAAGATCATCGCGGACGGAGCGGACGCGATTCTGGTGGCACCGTACTGGCCGAGGCAACACTGGTTCGGCCCTCTGATCGAGGCCTCGCAGGGGAGGATCCTCAAGTTCCCGCTAGCGCCGGACCTGCTCTCCCACTCCAACGGCCGGGTGCTGCACCCGGACCTCCCGGTATTGGCCCTCCATGCCTGGAGGATATCGCCGTAGACGTTCCGGCCATCAGTACCTTCTTGACCGCGGCGAGGAAGGAATTGACACGGAGGAACTACCACTATAAATGGCAACGGTTTGTCGCCTTCGCACAGGAGCGACGGGAACCGACGTCCCCGGTCGGCCTCCGGACCGTCCTCCACTTCCTCCTCCACCTGCGACAGCAAGGCCTTGCCTTCACGTCGATCAAGGTCTACCTCGCCGCGATCGTGGCGTACCAACCGCTGGGATCGCCCTCCGCGGCCCTCTTCCGGGACGATACCGTCAAGCGATTCCTGAAGGGCCTGCAACATCTCTACCCGCCGGTATCGCCCCCGCTACCATCGTGGTCGCTATCGCTGGTGCTATCGCAGCTCACGAGGCCGCCCTTCGAGCCAATGGTGACAGCGGACGACAGGCTCCTGGCGATGAAGACGGCGTTCCTGGTGGCGATCACCTCGGCCAGGCGAGCCGGGGAACTGGCGGCGCTACGCTCCGACGACCCCTTCCTGGTCTTCCACCGCGACAAGGTGATTCTCCGGCCTGACGTCTCGTTCCTGCTGAAGGTGGTGTCCACCTTCCACCTCAACCAGGACATCGTGCTCCCGGCCTTCTACCCCGAGCCGACCTCGCCCCTGGAGCGGGCCCTGCACTCCCTGGACGTCCGTCGGGCCCTCGCTTTTTACACGGATAGGACGGCGTCCTACAGACAGACTCCACACCTCTTCGTCTGCTACGGCAGGCGGAAAAGAGGCCACAAGGTATCATCCCAGCGACTCTCCAAGTGGGTCGCGCAGACCAACCTGTTCTTCTCACTTATTCAGGGAGAAGGAACATTCATACCAACTGGCCAAGAAGCCTCCGCCGGACCTGCTTCGGGCCCACTCCACCAGAGCCGTGGCCACGTCCGCGGCCCTCCTGCGAGGGGTCAACCTGCCGGAACTGTGTCATGTGGCGACCTGGGCCCAACCGTCGACCTTCATCCGCCACTACAGGCTCGACTGCCGTTCCAGGCAAGATGCCCGGTTTGGTCGTGCGGTGCTGGCCTCTGTCCTCTAGGGTCTGGGACCTGACCCACCATCCTACAGGTGAGCTATACAGTCTCCTATTGTATGAGGCACAGAGACCACGAAGAAGAAGAACAGGTTGCTTACCTGTAACTGTAGTTCTTCGAGTGGTCATCTGTGCCTCATACACACACCCGCCCTGCCTTCCCCTCTTTTTCAGGTCCCATGTTCTTCGGCAGACCAGAACTGAGGAGAGACCGCGGCTCGGCGGGAGGAGCATGCGCAGTACGACCGGGGGAGGGGCTCCCTCCGCCAAGCCAGCGAGCTCTAGAATCTTCCGAACGCTACCGCGCAGGCGCGAAAGCTCCTATTGTATGAGGCACAGATGACCACTCGAAGAACTACAGTTACAGGTAAGTAACCTGTTCTTCTCACTTATTCAGGGAGAAGGAACATTCATTTGCTTCCAGCCAGAAGGCAGGTGCACAGCAGAGTGGAAGGTGAGTCCTGGACTCACAATGGCCAGGAGGGAAAAGAAGGAGGCGAAATCTTTGCAAGTTGTAGCAAGAAATCAATTATACCTTCCCAGTGGTAGCAAACTGCGGCTCCGATAGCTGAGCTGTAGATTTACACACAGTCCTTTCTTTCCTCTGGCCTAGAGCTGGGATTCCCCCCCAAAGTGGAGAACTTGTGCCCTTGTCGCCAACCTGAAGATGACCCACAAAAACTAGAGACCCAGACCCTAAGATCTACCAACCCTGTCCCAGACACATACTGCCTCCGTGTACATATCTACCCAGATGGCTGAGCTCTCCTCAAACACTGCTTTTCACAAATAATACGAATACATACTGGGCTTTCTGGATCTGTGTTGCTGTTCTAGACTTTCTCAATTAACAAACACTTGAAATAAGGAATTTTGCGGCTTGGTAATTATATTTTTAGAAAGCCAGCGTTGTGTAGTGGCTCAGCCATGCAAACCACTGGGTGACTTTTGGTGCACCACACACGCCCCAGAAAACCTGGTTTGCCTTAGGGTTGCAATAAGTTGGAAAATAACAACAACAACAACAGCAACACAATTCATATTAATTAATTATAATATCATTAATAATACTATCATTAATTAATATTAGTTATGAAATTATTATTATTATCATTTCTTACCCAACTCTCCCCAAGGCTTGACATGGGTTACAACATAAATTAAAATAGAACTAAAGACACCTGCATTAAAATACATTGAAAACACATAAAACCATTTAAACTACATCAGTGTAAAATTCATAGTTAAAAATTGCCTGAAGAGATAGGTGTTAAGTATTTTTTTTTAGTTCAGAGAGCATATTCTGCTGTCAAATCTCTTCTGGGAAGTCATTCCACACAAGAATGTGTGACACACAGCAATGGCAACAATTATATTTTTAATATTAGCAATTATTCATAAAATTTTTGCTGCTATTCACACAGAGATAAGTCACAGCATATTCAGTGGGGTTTTGCATAGCACTGAAAAAGTTAGTAGTTTTACTAAAACAATTTTAAATATTCAGATTGTATAGAGTGCTATTTTAAATGTTTCCTCTGCTATGTTTGTTATGAAATTTTGGAAAACAGAATAAAATACTAATGAAAGTAAAAAAAAAAAAATTTGCTGATAAAGGATAGGGGAAGATGCAGGATTAGTGAGCACAGCTACTGGGGAGAAGATGAAATTTGGGTGTATTTGTCACCCCAAATACGTATTCTGCCTCCCTCCATAATTAAAATTTTCCTTCAGTCCTCAATTTCTTGCATTGCATTAAATTAAAACTTCAATTGAGCATCTAAAAATACAGTTCAGACAGTGCAGGAGATGAGTCTTTTAAGCTTGTTATTATTTAGCTTCTTTAATAATTGTTTAATAAATTATTATTTAAGCTTGTCATTATTTCTTTAAATTAAATTAAATAAACTAGACATTATTTGAGGTCTGAGGCCTACGTCCTCCTGTGAAGCCTTGGGCTGGAGTGAAAGGCAAGGGCCTCACCCTTCCTCAAAACAGGTGCTTTTTGAGGCCAGGAAACACAACATAAAACATGAATTATGTCTATTCTTAACTTTATTGGGAATATTTTGTGCAATCCTGCCTTTTGGCCTCTGTGTGTTTCCTTCCCACAACGCTCTCTCCTCAGCCTTTTCCCTCCCTTGGGGTTCATTTTACCTCAGAAATTACCTTAGGAAAACACCAACTTTATTCTTTCATTTTTACTTCATTTTATATTTTGTCATACTTTATTTTAGCTTATTTTATCTTTCTTCACTCCCTTTTACTTATTTTATTGCCTTTTATAACGTTTTAAGTTATTTCCTTGACATGGTCAATTGACTAATCCATAAATTTATACCACTACTAGATGTGAATGATTTGCAATTTCTCATTCCCTCCAATGCTAGAAAATTGGGGACTGAAGGGAAATTTCAAAAGGAGAAAAAAAAATTCTTATTTGGAGGCCAAAGTCCTCATTTTGTCCCCTAGTTACTACACCTCTGAGGAAAAAACAAATTAGATATTGATACAATTTAAGCCACAAAACAAAACAAAACAAAACAAAAAATTGCTTGTTTAATAAATTAGACATTATTTGGGATCTGAGGCCTACATCCTCCTGCGAAGCCTTGGGCTGGAGTGAAAGGCAAGGGCCTCCCCCTGCCTCCAAACAGGTGCTTTTTGAGGCCAGGAAACACAACATAAAACATGAATTATGTCTATTATTAACGTTATTGGGAATATTTTGTGCAATCCTGCCTTTTGGCCTCTGTGTGTTTTCTTCCCACAATGCTCTCTCCTCAGCCTTTTCCCTCCCTTGGGGTTCATTTTACCTCAGAAATTACCTCACAAAAACACCAACACCCCCCTCAGAACTTCCATGGCAGCTCCTGTTAGAATATACTCAGAATCCTGGACTAAAACTCTGATACCTGGTTGATTAAAAAAAAAAAAAAACTTCTGCTCAACAATCAGGAACGAACCCTGAGTCACAGAGGCTTCTGCTCAGCAGGGAAAGAGGAGGAGAAATGTGGTGGCAGGAAGTGCTGGGAGCCCAGAACTCAAAATGGAGGCACTTTGGTTAAGCAAATGCCAAGGGATCCTTTGGTTTAGGCCTTTCAGCAGGCAACGCCCTCCTGAACTGAAGGGTCCTGGGTGCTGGGTTTCCACCAGCCCTGCAGAGTAACCAGGGAAAAAGATGGGGAAAACGCTGTATATTTTGCCTATACTCTTTCACTCCTTATAAAGGCACAAAACAACAATAAGAACCCAAGTCGTGAAAACATTAACATAGATTCAGCAAAAATATAAGTCATTTCGATCACAACAAACATATTCTTGAGGTAAAAGTTGCTGGTGAATGAAATAAATAAAATAATCAAGGATCCTAGGGATCCTAAAAAAATTACAGCCCATTTTGGGAAACCCTTTTCCAGAAAGGGAAGGAGGTACTAATTTGAGGGGTGCTATTTCCACCATTTTGGGGGGGCTGGAGCCCCGCCCCCAAAAGAGCTTACCAACTTTTTTAAAATGGAGGGGGTTCCTCAGTTTTGGGGAGCTGGAAGGCGTATGCAGTCCACGAGCCCCACTTTTTCCCATCCCTACTTTAGCCACATTTGCAGCTTTCATAAAGCAAATCCTCAAAATGTCCCAGTTTAGCCGGAATGACTTCACTTCGTCCCCTGCCTTCCCACCCTTCCAGCTACTTCTAAAGCGCCCCGTTTCTTTCTCCTCTTCCTACTAGAATATATTTGTAGAGTGATGGATTATTTTATGCAATCCTGCCTTTTTGGCCTCTGTGTGTTTTCTTCCCCACAACGCTCTCTCCTCAGCCTTTTCCCTCCCTTGGGGTTGAGATTTTACCTCACAAATTACCTCACAAAAAACCCAACACCCCCCTCAGAACTTCCATGGCAGCTCCTGTTAGAATATACTGAGTATATAGAATATTTGCTTTCCCAGGACTAAAATTCTGATACCTGGTTGATTAAAAAAAAACATTGTTTTATAGAACAATGAGCCATGGACCCTGAATAGGGCGTGTCTTTGCTCAGCAGTGAAAAATAAGGAGAAAGATGGTGGCAGTACCGAGGGGGCCCAGGTGGGGGCTCTGCCAAGGAAGGCCAGCCTAATTTTAAGTGGGCCAAAGCGCTGGCAACAGGACCAGCCTTTGGAGCTGCCCAGAACTCAAAATGTGTTTCCGGACTTTTGGGGCAACAAAGAAACCTAAAGATGTCGTAATATGTGGATATAGTTACCAGCAATTCTTAAGAAGTTCAGCTTAATCAGATCTGCAATGGGACAAGAATACTCTTCATATTAATCAGTCTTTCTGCCTAATTACACCTTTTTTGAGGGGAGGTTGAGAATATGTTTGTGTTCTGGTTAGTGAGCATTTAGCTTGTGTTTATGGTAATAGAATAGTATTTTAGTAATCTGTTACAGTTTTTACTTTACACACTCTTGGTTAAGAAAAATCCTATGATAGGTTTATCTAAGATACCATAAATTGGAAAAAAAAGCTTGAAGACACACAGCGACAACAAATACATATATATTGCTTATTTATATATTCTACGTATTCTCTTTCCTTTTTTCCCTCCCTGTATGTTCTTCACCCAATGTGAATACATTTGTCTCTAAAATGAGTAAAATATGAATCAAAAATTTAAAATTCCTAGAACCCCAGCTGGCTGGGTCAGACCTGTAGTCTTTAAAAAGTAACTTCCCAAACTTGGCAACACCCTTTCCTTTTGCATATCCCTCAGTGCCTTCCTTGCCCAGCAACTCCCACCCACGCTGCTGCATTTTCCCGGAAAACCTCAGAAAACAACAGAGGGAGAGATGCTAAAACCTTCCCGCTTCCGCCATTGCTTGGTGCCAGACCCCAAGACAGGGTCCGAGCAACATGGGGAAGGGAGGCAAAGGGCCTCCAGATTTGGAAAGCAGCAACTGGCCTGCTGCAGAAGAAGCTGAAGAGGCTCAAAAGGCCCGGCAAGGGAGTCGTTCTGCCTGCCAGCACAGAGAGCCCTCTAAGTCCAGGGTGGCGCTGGGGGCCCTCGGAAGCGGCGGGTGGGACTGGAATTGGCAAACCTGGCGCAGGCCGGGTTTGATGAGGGACTATAGAATCAACTACTTGGTAGCTAAAACACATTGTAAACCACTTAGATAACACTCGGTTGATAAGCGGTATAGAAATAAATGCTATTGCTATTGCTATGTATGTTGACTGTATTTTAGCAGGATATATTTTTCTTATTTGAATATTACGTACCATTTAAATCTATATTCGAATACCTATATATATATGCTGACCTATATTCGAAAATCTGTATTTCCATACCTATATTTGAAGGCCTATATCTGTGTGGGGAAGAAGGAAGAGGAACCGCCTCCTGCCCCTCGGTCCTCCAAGGGCTGAAGGAACAGAGCTGTGCTCCTCAGAGAACCCGGTGAGGCTTCTTCCCCTCATTCCACCACTTTCTCCACCAGATTTAAAGATTATGCCTTGAATCTCTGCTGTCACCATCCCGTGAAGATTTCCTCCAACTCACTGCTACCACCAACAGTGGGGGCTTCCATGTAACCCCTACCTCTGCACCCCTTTCCTCACGGCTGTGGCCAAAAAATGTGGGAGCCTGGTACATGCCCTCAAGGTCCCCGTCTTGGGGCATTCTATGCAACTTCTATCCCCACCAGACACCAACCCCCCATCCTCTGCTGCAACCCCGACCTCATGTCTGAACCCAATCTTTATACATACAGCATTCCCATATACAATACACAAAAGCAACACTTTACTACCAGAAACTGAACATGACAAAATGGATTAATAATATATTTAAAACTAATATTTCACTCCCACTCACACACTTTATCTCGCGTTACGAACTCCTGAATCCTACTGCTGAATTCCTAAGTTATATACTTAGCACAGTCTTAACCCTAATACACACTCACTCACTCACCCAACACTCCACTCTCACCCCTCTACTTCGGACCGCTAACCACAAGGCTCCCTTCGAATCCCATCCTGCGTTCCACCGATTGCTTCTCTCTCAACATTCAGTTACCCTCCCTCCCTCCCACCAGCCCCTTCCTCGATGGCCTCTAATACACAGGAGAGTCAGAATCAAAATGCCTCAATATCTAAGACAAACTTAACAATATTTTCACTCATTCTGTGACACTTTAACCAACTATTCAGTAGTATTTATGCAGAGTTCATTGGGATGTGAACAGTGGGTCTCCTACTAAGGGCTGCATTAGCATTTCCCCTTCATGCAACCACCAAAAAAAACAATAATTCATAACAATTATTTTCTTTTGTACGCTTGTTAAATTATAACAAAATACACTTAACAACACAACATACTATAAGTGTCAAAGTCAAGGACAGATTCCTAAGATGAATCTCACAGAAATTATTCTCAATGTTTTGGTGGCTTCTACAAATTATGTTTGGCGGCACCTGTAATATTTAAATAGAGATCACTCCCATCCTCCTCAAGAGCAGCCCTGGAGTCCCAGCTGACAGCCTTTGGAAGGAAACTCTGCTACTCAACATTCGTACACACAGGATAAGCTAAATATATTTAGATACTTGTTTAACAACTCAAAAAATTAAAAGACCTTTACAACAAAAATTTAAAACCCAATATTAACTTCTAAAAGAGTAGACAACATATATATTACGGAACAATGCATGTCTTCCACACACAAAGATATTATAGCATCACAGCGTTAGTAGAGACCACAAGGGCCGTGGGGTGTTCATCCTCCTGCCAGCAGGAATATAAAAGTTTGAAGCCAATGTTCCCTTATGTCCTAAACTCTAAAGACCGAAAACAAATTTGCTCCATTCACCATGTAACATCCCTTCAAAGAGTTAAACACAGTTATCATGCTGCCTCTTAAAGCCTAGGCTAAGTAGACCAGTTTCCTGAGCCACTCTTCAAAGGGCAAAGTTTCCAGACCTTTGACCATTTTGTTTGCCCCTCCTCTTCCACCTTGTTGATATCCTTCCTGAACTGTGGTGCCCAGACTAGACACAGGATTCCAGTAGGTTTGGCAAGGAAGCGGTATAAGAATGGTACTATCACTCCCTTGGTGCTAGACACTCTACTCTTATTGATGCAGTTCAGAATTGCATTGGCTTTTTTAGCTGCTGCATCACACTGCTGACTCAGGTTCAACTTGTAATATACCCAGAATCTCTAGATCCCTTTATATATACTATGGTCAAGCCAAGTGTATTTCTGTGCATTTCAATTTTCTGCCTAAGTGTAGTACCTTACACTGCTCCCTGTTGAAATTCATTTGGCAAATTTTTGGCTCAGCTCTCTAATCTGTCAGGATCATTTCAAATTCTGATCTTGTCCAATCATTTGCAAATTTGATAAGAATGTCTGTGGAAATTCTTATACTGAAATCTCTAACAAATAATAATAATAATATAATAATTTATGTATATCCCACCTCTCCCCATCAATTAAGGCGGTACTACAACAATACATAAAAGCATTAAAACCACTCCTATCCACCCACCAACCCATCTAAAACCAACCCCCTAAAACACATAAGCACATCAATTCATGTTACAACAGGAGGAAGTTGGTGGGAGGTCATGGAGTGCTGAGTCTGGGAAAGTATGTTGGAAGTATTTAGCTAATATTCTGTCATGACAGAAGCATATTTCATATTTCATACATTTATGTTTCTCCCCTGTGTGAGTTCTTTGATGTGAATTTAAATTTTGACAGTGTGAAAAGGTCTTCCCATATGACATTTAAATGACTTCTCCCACGTGGATCCTTTGATGGGAATGCAGAATTCCACTCTGACTGAAGCACTTTCCACATTCAATGCATTTATATGGCTTCTCCCCTGTGTGGGTCCTTTGATGAGAACGCAGATTTGCACTCACACTGAAGCTCTTTCCACACTCCATGCATTTAAAGGGCTTCTCCCCCGTGTGGGTCCTTTGATGAGAACGCAGGTGTCCATTCTGACTGAAGCTCTTCCCACATTCCATGCATTTATATGGCTCCTCCCCTGTATGAGTCCTTTGATGTACATGTAAACTGTCACTACGGAAGAAACCTTTTCCACATTCCATGCATTTATAGGGCTTCTCCCCTGTGTGGGTCCTTTGATGGAAACACAGATGTTCACTCCTACTGAAGCTCTTCCCACATTCCATGCATTTATACTCTGGCTCTCCCCTGTGTGGGTCCTTTGATGGAAAAGCAGATTTCCACTCTGACTGAAGCTCTTTCCACATTCCATGCACATATATGGTTAGCCTGTGTGTTCTTGATGTTTAGAATATGCTCCACTCCAACTGAAGCTCTTTCCGCATTCCACGCATTGATAGGGCTTCTCCCTGTGTGGGTCCTTTGATGGGAATGCAGATGTCTACCCTCACTGTAGCACTTTCCACACTCAATGCATTTATAGGGCTTCTCCCCTGCGTGGGGTCCTTTGATGGAAACGCAACCTCCATTCCGACTGAAGCTTTTTCCACATTCCATGCATTTATATTGCTTCTCCCTGCGTGGGTCCTTTGATGGAAACGCAGACCTCCACTCTGACTGAAGCTCTTTCCACAGTCCATGCATTTAACGGTTTCTCCCCTGTGTGCATGCTTTGATGGGAACACAGATTTTCACTCCGACTGAAGCTCTTTCCCACATTCCATGCATTTGTATACCTTCTCCCCCTCTGTGGGTCCTTTGATGGGAATGCAGGTGTCCACTCCAACTGAAGCTCTTTCCACATTCCGTGCATTTATAGGGCTTCTCCAGTGTGGGTAGCTTGATGGGATCGCAGAATTCCACTCTGACTGAAGCTCTTGCCACATTCCATGCATATATATGGCTTTCCCCCTGTGTGCGTACTGGGAACAAAGATCTCCACTCTGACTGAAGCTCTTGCCACATTCCATGCATATATATGGCTTCTCCCCTGTGTGGGTCCTTTGATGGGAACGCAGACTTTCACTCCGACTGAAGCTCTTTCCACATTCCAAGCATTTATATGGCTTCTCCCCTGTGTGAGTCTGATGGGATCGCAGAATTCTACTCTGACTGAAGCTCTTGCCACATTCCAAACACTTATACAGCTTTTCTCCTCCACAGATTCTGGAAAATGGAGGTAGATATGCAGAATATTCCATTCTACTTCTCTTCTGATTTGAATATGAGGTTGGAAGCACACAAAATAAGAGTTCCTTGAACAGCAGACGATTGAATTCTATTCTGTCTTTGCTTCTTCTTCATGGTGTCTGCTTGAACCCCTGTTTAGAGTACACTCTTGTGTCTTCCTCTTGATACCACAGGTGTATGGCTCCTAAATTTCTTTGCGTCCTTATTGCCTTGTTGTTGTCATTCCTGTGTGCCTTCAAGTCAAGTCACACTCACCAAAAGCCTAGGTTGAAGCTGCCATGAGATTTCCTTTGCCCTTGTTCAGAGGGTACCTGTTTGAAGAAAAAGAAGAAAATCTCATTAGGTGCTGACCAGAAAAACATCTCATCAGGCATCAAGACCAATAACCCAGAGCCATAGAAAAGTAGGAGAAGAGGGGAAGAAGTCTGGCCCGACTTGGGAAGACCCTATTGCCTGGTAAGAATTCTTTCAACCCACCCCCAATACAAGGAATCCCTGAGTAGAAAGAAAGCAAATGGTAGCCCAGGATCCTGCTTGTGAAGTTTTGCACTGCCGTGTGCTAACAGTCTCATTCAACCTTTGTAAAGGGAAGACATCTTGGAATATGGCCAGCACAGTAGGTAGCAAATGTTGCAAAAACTATTTCCTTTCTTGATTTCCTTCTTATTAACATCACACCTCAGAGGAATGTCAGAATCCTTTCCACCAGGCCACAATGAGATACAAGCACATCATGCAGCAAAGTGTATAAAATGATTTTCCTGATGGATTGCATTGTTGACCCTGCTAGCAGACCCAGTCCCGGGCAAATATTAAATGTAATATCCAAAACCATTAAGTCAGAGGTTTAGTGGACAGGTACATAGACATCCAGCTCAAAGGCCGAGCAAAGGTCGGACCAAAGCTTCCTCGGTCACTTCTCCAAGAGAGAAACTCAGAAGGCATGTACACAGTTCCACAGACCATCAACAACAATGGCACTGCGAGGGGATTGTCCCTGATGTGCTTGATGCTTGTGGCAGTAGGAAACATTCGGCAACTGTCCTTTTCCCCATCCTCCTGACACACGCAGCAGCAAGGAAAACAAAGACAAGGTCCATCTGCATGATTCAGCCATTATCCTTTTCCGGGAAAGGGTCTGCCCCAAAGGCATGTTTTGTCCTATAATTTGAGTCCCCTTTCAGATGCTTTGGAAAACTCCCACGCATGACTTACAGCCTCTACGTTCTCCTAGTCAAGAGTTCTCCTCCGCATTCTCCCATCACTAAGCCACCTTCACCTTGCTTCTTCTCAGACTGACGACTACCAAATAAGGTGCCATAGAAACTGCTCTGTTTCCCTATTGTTTCTCTTGATCTTCATCTCTTTTGGACTCATGAGTCTTTGTGCGCTTGTGTGAGGGACTGCTTTCTTGTGTATGTGTGTGGATATTTTGCCAATTCTGCTGAATAAACTGTACATTTGGCTTGTCTCTCGTTCATCTGTGACCCGTAGACATAGAGTCAAAGGTCTCACTCTGCTGTCCTGCCCTCAGGTTTGCTAAGCAGTGCTCTGCTAATTTCCCAATCTTTGTATTTTTGCAGCAAATAGGGTATTACCCAAGGACACCTATCCCAGAAGTCAGGGAACAGTATCTTTACAGAAACTCTCTACTCAGAACTATACAGCAGAAAAAAACAAGTCCGGAAGTTCTTCCTAATGTTCAGGTGGAATTTCTTTTCCTGAAGTTTGAAACCATTGCTTCCTGTCCTAGTCCCTGGAGAAGCAGAAAACAAGCTTGCTCCATCTTCTACATGACATTGTTTCGAATGTTTAAACACAGCTATCATGTCACCTCCTAACCTTTCTCTTCTCAAGGCTAAACATACCCATCTTCCTAACTGCTCCTCATAGAGCTTCATGGTTACCAGGCCTTTGACCTATTTGGTCACTCCACTCGGACACGTTCCAGCTTGTCAATATCCTCCCTGAACTGTGGCACCTTCAAACTGGACACGGGATTCCAGGTGGGGTCTAACCAAAGCAGAATAGAGCAGAACCCTCACTTCCCTTGACCTGGACACCAGACTCCTGGTCATGCAGCCTAGAATCACGTCGGCTTTTTTAACTGCTGTATCACACTGCTGCATCACATTCACCCTTTGGTCTACTACGATTCCAAGATCTCTTTCATATGTACTGCAGTCAAGCCAGCTGTCACCCATCTTATATCTGTGTCTTGCCTTTTTTCTCTGCCCAAGTGTAGTACCTTACATTTCCAACTCAAATACATTTTGTTAGTTTTGGCCCAGCTCTCTAGTCCGTAAAGGTCATTTTGAATTCTCATCCTGTCCTCTGGTGGGCATCCCTTCTGTTCCCACATCCAGTCACTCATAAAGATGTCAAATAGCACCTGGCCCAGGGAGGGAACCCTCTGGCAACCCACCAGTCCCTTCTCTACTCCCAGGATGAGGAGGAGCCATTGGTGAGGACCTTGGGGATTGGTCAGTCAACCAATTACAAATCCAACAGTAGGTGCTAGCCCCCAGATTTTACTACCTTGGTTGCAAGAATATCGTGGGGGACCTTGTCAAAGGCCTGACTCTGAAGTCAACTTCCAGTGGCCACAGTGGCTCAAGTAGCTACTGGACAACAAAGGCTTCCTCAGACAGTGCGGCTTTCCTGGATGTTTGCAGACTGTGAACTGTTAGATTTAGGTTGACACCCCCCCCTGCCAAAAAAAACCCCTATCTTTTGAATAACCGACTGTTAGCTTGGAGAGTGTCTATTTTTTGGAGTAAGAGTTATCCAGTACATAACGCTCTCCTTGGAGCCTTCAGAAAGCAGCCATTCATCTTTCTTAAGACTGCAGGGCCATTCCGTCCATTTCTCAAAAACCACAAAATGGGCTTCTGACCCAGACTGTGGCTTCTTTAGTCTGCCTCTCTTCCATTTGAGGAAGTCCACCTGCCTTGCCAGAGAGTCCCAGGGCACAAAGACTTGCCAAAATGGTCTCAACAGACATAATTTTCCTTTGTGGAAAATCTCCTACAGTTTTGCAAGACTTCCTTCCTTTGTGGCTAGACTTGCAAGACCTCTTGTCAGGGCTCTGGAGGGGGGTGATTAGAATTAGCAGAGTCATGCATGGAGTGGGAAGGGGCCCCGTGGGCCATCAAATTCCACCCCAGCTCAACGCAGGAGACTCCGGCTAAAGCAGACCCAGCCTCTTTTTTTCAAAATCTCCAGGAGGGAGATCCCACCACCTCTCTAGCTAACGGACGTCAATGCTGAACCTCTGCTTACTGTCAAGAGTTCGTCTAATCTCCAATCAAAATCCTCTGCCTGAAATTTGAAACCATTAGACCTAGTTCTACCCTCTGAAAGAACAGAGAACAAGTCTGCGCCCTCCCCTTTGGGGCAGCCCTTGAGATATATAACGAGTGCGATCTTGTCCCTGATCAGCACAGACTGCAAGGGGACTATTACAGCCCCCAGCTTGGAAACTACACTTCTATTAATGTAGCGTACAATAACATTCAATGTCTTTGCTGCAGCATCACAGGGCTGGATTATATTCAACTTATTATGAACAATACTCCCCAGTGCTTTTCCATGAAGTACTGCTGACCTAAGTCTCACCAACCATATCTGCACATTTCGTTTTTGTGGCCTAAATGTACACTTTGTGTTTGGCCCTGTTGAATTTCATTTTATTAATTCCAACCCAGTTTTCTAGTTCATCAAGATTGTTTTGAATTCTTTTCCTATCTTCTAATGTATTAGCTATCTCCAGTACTCTCCCCTCCCTCTACAGTTAACTGAGTGTGAACTATCTGGGGCATTTTAACTAGTCTGCGGCAACAGAAGGAAGCCAAGGAGAAAGAGGGAGGAGGAGAGGAAGTGGGACATTTTCAAAACAGATGAAAAAGTGGGGCAATGGAGGATTAGTCAGGACTGTCCCTGCCAAATGAAGAGAGCTGGAGAGCTTGGGGTGTGGGTGGGTGGGGGCTGTTACCTTTGCATCTTACTTGTGGGGCTTCCCTTAGGTAGCCCAATGCCTAAGGAGCGGGGGAAACTTGTTTTGATTTTTAGAAGGAGAAAAACAATACACCTCTGGTTGCACACCTGCATTCTCTGAGACTGTTGGTGAAGTTCACTATGAACGTTTCTTCCACAGATATAAAGAGAATAAGATAAGGCTACACGTAGAAACTGAGACTTAAATATCTGGATCTTTTCTCTCCAATTTTTTTCTAAATTCCCGAGAGAGGAGATCCTGTGGGAGGGAGAGTAAATCCCAAAAGTCTCCAGCAATAGTCTTGTGGTTCAAACTCTTTCTGCCATTTGGAACAACTGGGCCACAGAAGGAGGGGAAGACCCACACTCTGCACTCACGTAAGTTACAAAACGGAAGAACTCTGCAAGCTTCTCACCTGCCAGATAGCTCAAGCTTGGCCCAGTGGATCCCGGTGTGCCTGGCCTGGAAGCCCACCTCCAGGCTGGCTTCCCACCAGTGGAGTGACCCAGGCCAAGAACATGAATTCATTCCTCCAGCATCTACCCAAAAAAGGAAAAAGAGGGTCCTTACCCAGAGGGACACCTTCCTTTATCCTTCGTTGTGGCTTCTTGCAGACAGCCTTCTGCTCTGGATCCAGCTGACCCTGCTCCTCTGAGAGGAAATTACACAGCTACCTCCTCCAAGTAGACCAGGAGCTAAAAGGGGGAGAAAAATGGTCCCTCCTTTGTAATGTCCCAGCGCACACAAAGCTAATCCCACACAGACGCCATTGCTTTCAGTTTTAAGGGAGAGCAACTCAGAGTGAACTAAGTGCTGTTGTGCTTCTGGGTGGAAAGAGGAAAGACCCTGAGCTTTCCACTCTTTCTCACGTTCAATTGGTAGACATTATCGGTTGCTTTTAGAGAGGGCATCAGGGTGTGTCCCAGGGGCCATAGGTGGGCTCCAAGGCTGAGTTGTTAGCCCTAGCCCCCCCCCGAAAGGGTGTTTCTCTGGGAGAAAGGTCCTTTGCCCGCCATTAAGCAGGTAGCAGGGACCCACAGCACCATTCCATACCCCAAATTATCCTTTTTCACAAAACCAGAAAAGGATTTGGTTCATACCCAGCTTCTTTGCTCTGTCTTTTTTTTCAGGAAGTCTGTCTGGCCCACGGGAGGGTCCTAGGGCAGAAAATTGCCCTCCAGACCCCATGAAATTGCCCACCTCCGTGAAAATAAATCTTTTCCATACTGCTGAACCCTCTCTCATTTTTCTGATGGGAAGAATTCTGTCCTCCACTTCTGAAGATGAGAGGGAAGAATCAACATGGCCATATCCCTCCCTAGAAAGGTGTGTGCATATGCCACGCTTGCCATTGTGGACATATGGCAGGGCTACTTTTGCCTCTCAGCTGGCAGCCAGGGCTGATCCTGGTCTTCTGCCTCAGAATCCAAAGCTGAGGCCTCCTTCCACCCCTGTTGCTAAAATGGTGGCCATCTGACATAGAGAAGGAGGTCCATGGTGGAGAGAATGAAACTGGGCTAGTGGGCTTCACCAGTCTTACCCTGGGTGCTCCTTGGGCCACGAGGAGGTCCACACTGTCCATTGGAGGGCCAGGTGCTACTGGGTTTCAGGAGGGGGAGAAGGGCCCATTGCCCACCCACCCAGCCACCCTCCCTCCGTTCGCCCTCCCAGTGGGGCTCCCATCAGCAAGAGGACATCTGCTCCAGAGATGGTGGTGGCTTCCTGGGGTGTAACTAGTCAGAACCACAGGGCTAGCTTGGGGAGCTCAGGTGAGCAGGTCTCCTAGGGCTTGTAGATGGGGAAAAGACTGAAGTCTAAGGGGTCACTCCCTCATGTGGGGACGCCAGGAGGTTTTCCTCTCACTTATTAGGAGCAAGGGAGAGCAGCAATCCAAACATTCAGGATGTTCCTCCCTTCCCTGCTGGGAAAGTTCAGAGGATACAGGTTGGGGTGAGGAGATCAAGGGGAAAGGGGGAAGCAATTCATGTCCATAAGTGGGGGGTCTTTCTTAAAAGAATATTGGTGATTAAGGACGTCCCAGCGCAGGTCATCTCTCAGGAAAGTGTCCTCATGGCCAGCAGAGGTCAGTTGGAGCTCAGAGAGGGGACGAGGGGGGAAACCAAAGACCTGGTTGCTTCATTTCACATTGCAGGAGGTTTGTTTTGGATAAAAAGTTTGCTGAACCTGTGCTGCACAACTTATTTTACTACCCAGAGATTTTTTTCTTCCCAGTTGCCCCAGAGTTCCTAGCCTTGCCTTCCCCTTCCTGGGCCCTCTCCCTCCTTCCTGGGCCCCTTTTCTTCCCCCCTCCTTCAATCTGCGTCCCCTGCAGGGACCTCAGCAGGGATCCCAGGCAGAAACACAGCGGGGTCAGGAAAGGAAGACTTTTAGGGCTTTTGGGACGTTCAGGGAATTAGGTTGTGGGGTCCAGGTGCCCCTCAGCTGAACCCCCTCACTGGGCTCTTGGGAAGGGATAAGGGGGGTGGGGGTGGAATCAGGACCCTCTGCCCCCCAAAATCCCTGCCCCTATTCATCCGTGGGGGCTGTTTGTCCAGTGGGGTTGTCCCCACAAAGGACCCTGGGCTCCCCCTCCTCTCTCCTGGGGGCCCTGTGCTTCATTTTGCCCTCCTGGGCTCCTTCCCTTTCCAGCTGGCTCTTGCTTCCCTTCGAGCCCCCCAGTCCTGTCCATCCTCTGCCAGCCCCCCAAACCCCAAGCAAAAGACCCCCTTCCAGCACCTTCCGAGGCGAGCTGAAGTTCTCTGGGAGGATCTCCAGGCTTTTTTTAAAGTATTTTAAAGGTGGGCAACTCAGCCTTGGAGCTCTGGGGCTGAGGAGGGGGGGGAGAGGGACCCTCTTCCTGGAAAGCCATGGGGCGCAGGGAGGGAGGGAGGCCGATCTCCACGCCCCCCTCCGCCCTACAAAGAGGCAAAGGGAGGGTCTCCCCTCCGCCCCACCCTTCACGAGGGGGCTCTGCCAGGGGAAGAAAGGGGGCAAGGGGGAGACCCCTAAAGCGAGGCAGGCTGTCCTCTGTGTGTGTATTTGTGTTGCATTCAGATGGCAACCCCGCCAGCCCCCCCGCCCCCCTCCCGCCTGCCTGAGGCCTCCCCCTCCCCAATCAGAGCCTGACCCCGGCTCCCTTCCCCCTCCCGGCGGGTTCCCGCCCCCCACCCTCCTCCCGGCATCCCAAATACTCCTCCACCCCCTGCAGAGGCCCCAAAAAAGCCCCCCCCCCGCTCTGTCCTTCCTCTCGAGCCCCCTCCCAAATCTCTCGGCCCCACGGAGACCCCCCCCCGGGAGAGGAGGAGGAGGGGGCCCTTTTGGGGAGGGGCTTTTCATAAGAGACCCCCGTGCCCCCGCCCACCCCAGGCCTCCCCATTCCCTAGCTTTTTTTCCCCCCCCCTAGCCTAACTTTTCCCCTCAGGCCCTCCCGCTCCCTCCCCAGAGAAGCCCCTCCAGCTGCTCCTTCCTCCCGCCCCCTTCCCTCCCGCCCGCCCACCCCCATTTGGGGGTCCCCCTTCCCTCCTCCCTCGCCCACCCCGCCCCACGGGCCCATTTGGCGGTCCCCCACCCCCCGCAAAGCCTCCCTCCTGCCGCCGGTCCTCCGGAGAGCAACGAGCGAGGCTTCCTAGAGAGGCAGCAAGGAGGCTGAGGCGGGGGGAGGAGAGGTGACCACTTTCCCGCCGCCCACTTCCGCCTTTTCCAAGCGGGGGGGAGAGGTAAGAGGGGACCCCCAGTCTGGGGAGGGGAGGAGGGTCTTCTCCCTCCAGCCGTGTTTCGCCCCCCCCCGGACTAGCCGCCCCCAGGGAGCCCTCCGGGAAGCGGAGAGAGAGAAGCCGCCCTCAGTCAGCGAGAGCAGCGCCCGCCCCCTCCCGCTCTCAGGCCGCCCCCGTTTCCCCTCGCCCGCCGGGAGCCCAGGCAGCCCCCCTCTCTCCCACCCCCTCTTCCTCCTCCCCTCCCTCCTCGGCCTGCCTCTGACCCCCAAGGCCCTCCTGGCTCTCTGGGGAAGCCGGGCCTCCGGGGGGGGGAGCTAAGGAGGGGCCCACACGCCCCCCCAGGCCTTCAGGGAGGGACCCCCACCCAGCCCAGGAGGGCGGCTGCCAATCCCCCCCCACAGGAAGCCAACCTCTCCCCCTCCCCAGGGGGCCCCTCCCAAGCCCTGGAACTGGAGGCCGCTCTGTTCCATTTCTGGGGAGCCCCCAGTCACCCCCAGCACCGCTCACCCATCCCAAAACCCCCCGTGGGTTCCCTTGGGGCGCCCACAGCCTGGTTCTCCGTCCAGATGGGGGGGGCCAGGTGGAAGACCCCCTCCCACCCTCCTCTTCCGGAGGCAGATTCCAAATTTTCAATCCTGAGCGTCCAAACCAGCTCCTTCTCCGCTGGGTGGTTCCCCAGGTAGAGGAGGGAGGGAAGGACAGGCGGCTGAGTCCCAACACAGGGGGAAAGGACGGGGTGGCCTTGGACAAGGGACACTCTCTCAGCCTCAGAGGAAACGCTGGGAAGGCAAGGCCTGATGAAGGCTTTTGGGAGACGGCAGGGGGTTACCGGTTGACTGTTGGACTAGGACTCAGGAAGGCTTTGGGTCTGAGTCCCCCCTCAGCCGTAAGCCCCCTGGGCCACCTTTCACAAGTCACACTCTCCCAGCCTCAGGGGATGCAGGGTGGCAGATCCCCCCAAAATGAGAGATATGGCTAAGAAAAACCCCGTGGGAAGGTCACCCTCAGTCGGGGTTGCCTTGAGGGCACATAACGTGGGAGGCAGCGTAGGGTAATGGTTTGCATTTTGGGCCGGAGGGAGGGAGGGAGGGCGACAGAAATTTTGGGCTGAGAGGGACAATCAGGCGTCGGCTGGCCCGTCTGCAGAGGCAGGGAGGAAGAGGCGCCCTGAACAAACGGGTTCCCTCTGTCCTTTCTGCTGTCCCCCTCTGGGCCCCCAGCCTGACCCCCCAGCCCAATCCTGAATCTTTTCCAAGGAGACCCCCAGTTTTCTGAGAAAAGCCCCCCCTCCCGCCTCCACTCTGGCTCTCCCTCCACCGCCCCGGCCAATCCGATGAGAAAGCGTGTTTGGTGTCACCAGTTGCTGGCAGACTCTACCTGGAGGGCCCAAAGCAGAGGGACTTAGAACATTTCCACACTAGGCTGTTGTAGCTCTATGGTTCCACTTTCAACATCCTATGGAATCCTGGGGTTTGCAGTTTTGAGAGGGGCCAGCTGTCCGCTTATGACGATCCTATGAATTTCGTATGTTTTTCTTAGGAAAGGAATCTCACACAGAGCTGGTTTTGCCCTTTCCTTCCTCTGAAACATACCCCTCTGGCTTCTGAGATTTGTTGGTGGTCTCCCATCCAAATACTAACCAGGACTGAGTGTGCTTAGCTTCCAAGATCAGACCTGGTTCCTTTAGGGTATTGAGCTTACCTCTCTGTAACTGCTCTTCCAAAACACCCTAAAGTTTCCCCCTTCCCCGCATGCACCATCATTGCCATCATGACAGATGGGAGTGTGGGAGAGGTGTGCATGTGCAAGGTGTGGCCAAAAGGGGACCAGAAGACTGTGGACAAGATGACAAAAGTTGTGATGGGGAGAACACACAAGCTAGGGGAGGCTGCAGCTTTTCCCTGAATTCGTTGAGAAGACAAAGGAGACTTGGAGAAATAAAAAGAAATTGGGACATTTTAAAGCAGCCGAAATAGTGGGACGGCAGGGGACTAACTGGGACTGTCCCAGCCAGATCGGGAGAGCTGGAGGAGGGCTACTTGCGGGCGGGGGGGGGGGTTCCAGCTCATCCACCACTTCCTCATTCTGGGATTCGATGGGCTTCTTGTCTGAGACTGTGAAAGAACACACCTGGGATTCAAAAAAAGAAATGAGGCGCAGGCAGAGGGAAAGCAAGTCCCTCCCCCAGTTCCACTGGGTCTAGGCTGGCGTTCCTCAGCCTTTGGCCGTCCTGATGATTTGGACCTCACCTCCCGGATGTCCTAGCCAGTGCGGCTGATGCTTGGGAATTCTAGGAGTTGAAGCCTCAAACATCTCAAGGACCAAAGTTTAGAAAACCACTCATCTCTGCAGCTTGAATGCATTCCTCTTCCCACACACTCACAGACCCACACCTTGCTTGTTCTCCCATCGCTGGCAGCAAAAGGAAGCTATGGAGGGCCTCCAGTTTCTCTTCCACACACCCAGCTGTGCTCAGCAAGCACTCGAGGGAAGTGAAAGAGACAAGTGGGCGGCAATCCAAAGGTCTGCCCCCAGCCAAGACCAAGGCAAAGCTTCCCCGCAAGGCCACTCCAGCCCCCTCCCCACCCCCACAGAGCTCCCACACCTCCTCTCCCCAGACACCTCCAGGGCCGTAAGAGCCCTCGAAGACAGCAGAGCTGAGCATCAGTGTGTAAGCAGAGGAAGGAGCCCCCCAGCCTCCTGTGGGGATTGATGGAGGCCTTTGGGCCCCCAAAAACAAAAGGACTATTACTAAGGATTATTTGTGTGCACAGGGACATCACAAAGGAGGGATTGTTTGTGGTTACAGAAGTGTTGGGTTTTCTCCCCTTTCAGCTCCTGGTCTACTTGAAGGAGGTAGGCGTGTAATTTCCCCTCAGAGGAGCGGGGTTGCCCGGATCCAAACCAGAAGGCTGTCTGCAAGGAGGTGCAATGGAGGATAAAGGAAGGTGGCCTCTGTGGGTAAGGACCCCTTTTTCCTTTTGGGGTAGATGCTGGAGGCAGGCAGCAGAGGTGTTGGGGGGAGTTCCTGCCTTGGCCCTGCTTCCCTTTTCTTCTCATGGCGGGGGGAACCCTGGGGGGGGTCAGCCCCAGGAGCCCGCATGGAAGACCAGGTACTTGAGGGATGTTTTCTGTACGTGGCAAAATGTCACAGCTCCCCCTTTACTCCCCAGTTCTTCTCCCAAATGCTGACTGGGCTGGCAGTTGAACATTTGTTCCGAAATTGGCCACAAACCACAGCCTGAGGGGCCCCTGAGGGGAGCGACAGACATGGGATTTCACTGGCCGCCTCTAGGTTGTGGGCTTCTGTGGCAGCATGGCCAGACCTGGGTGGCAAGCGTGTAGTGACCTTTGGCTTTTTCCTGTGTACAATCCACCTGTTTCCTTAACCTTCTGGCTTCAGGGCCCAAAGTTTGGTCCAACGTGTCACAAAATAGCAGGAGGTGAATGGAGGGCGGACAGGTGAGGAGGAAGGGCTGGGGGCAGCCACTGCTGGCTTCTGAAGGCGTCTCTTGCCTGAGGAAGACAGCAGTATTTGTGGCACTAACTATGAGTATTTTTGCAAATCTTTGAAGGAGAGTGAAAAGTGAAAGGGCAGGAAAAGAGAAATGAAGCAGGCAAGGTAGAGGGGGAGCAGAAAATGGCATCAGAAGAACCCATCTGGGGAATCCTGGCAGCTGTGGGGCCTGACACTCTGAGGCCCCAGAAGAAGCAGGGTGTTGTCCTGCACAGACCTTCTATCTGTTCTGGTTTAGGATGTGATATATTAAATATTGCCCAATGTTGTTTGTATCATATGAAATACAAAATATAAAGGTAATACTGGAGGATTAGTACCATGCTGTACTGGTCTTAGGTCTTGCTTTTTAATGGATATCGTTTCAACTCTTTTGATAGCCCAATCTTATCTTAAGTGCCAAATATAAAATATAGCATTATATAAACTGTATTATATAAACTGTTGAACGTCATGAAAGTATTGGAATACTGAATAAGTAGATCTTCATAATCTGCTAGACTGTTCTTATTTCTTGCTTGAATCAAATGAAGATCCCAAATGAAGCAAATGTCAATGGGAAGAGAGGGCGGCTGAGGCAGGGGAAGGAGGCTTAGAGTGGCGCACTTCCCTTCACTCACTTCCGGGGCGGGGCACTCTTGTTTCCTAAGCGGAGAGGGAAGGCCCTGCGCGGAGGAGGACAAAGAGGAGAGGTAATGGGGGGTGGAGACCCCCAGACGTCCTCCAGGACGGGAGGAGCAGGAAGTAGGACGCCATTTCAGAATCGGGAGGGAGTGGGGGGCTGCGAAGGGGGAAGCAAGGAGGGCCCCCCCAGAAAAGGCTTCATGGGGCTCCTCCTCTCCCCTATTAGGGGGGTCTCAGTGGGACCCGGGGAATATTTGGGGATGGGGGAAAAAACTGCTTGTCTTGGGAACTATTATGGGATGGCAGGAGGCTAAAGGATCCCCGGATGGCAGGGAAGGGGGCGCTAAAGAAGGGGGTGGCGGAAGAGGCGCTTCCTGCTTCGGAGAGGGGGAGAGGCTGGGATTATGGGGGGAAGAGAGCGAAGACCCCCTCCAGCCTCCCCAGTCCTGGAAAGGGGGGCAGAGGGGCCTCTTAGGTTTCCTGGAGGAAAGGGAGGAGAAGCGGGGAGGAGGAAGGAGGGTCCGGGCACCCCAATCCTGGGAAGAGGAAGTGTGAGAGGCCCGAGGGAGGCAGAGGGGGGTGCCAGTGGGGGGAGGGCTAAATGCAAAGGCCTCTCCCTACCCTGGAAACAGCGCCCTGCTTGGAGGTTTCCCTTCCTCCTTCTCTCCCTCCTACAGCAAGGGTAGGGGGACCCTTCCTCTCAGTCTTTCAAGGGGAGAAGGCAGGAAGGAGGGCAGGAGGGGAGGGACTCGGAAGGGACCCTGTTCCCCCTGTGTGCTTCCTTCAGCAACGCACAGATCTAGGGCTGGGCTGCAGGTTCAGGAAGAGGAGCCTTCATTTTGAAAAGACTTTGCAAAGTAAGGATGTAACATAGGAAATGTTTCAGTAGAGTTAAAACTGACATGAGGAGCAATCAAAGAATCCTAGAGTTGGAAGAGATGACCGGGGCCACCCAGCCCAACCCCCTTCTGCCATGCAGGAACACCCATCAAAGCCCTCCCTGGGACAGATGGCCATCCAGCCTCTGTTTAAAAACTCCAGAGAAGGGGAGACCCCACCACAGGCCATGGAGGAGGAGGAGGAGGAGGAGGAACAAGGGCTGGGGCCCCCAATCCTGGGAAGGGGGAGTATGAGAGGCCTGGGGGAGGCTGAGGAGGGGGGTGACAGTGGGGGGTCCCCCAAATGCAAAGGCCTCCCCCTACCCTGGAAACACCACCCTGCTTGGAGGCTTCCCTTCCTCCCCCCCCCGGCGAGGGTTGGGGGACTCTTCCTCTGAGTCTTTAAAGGGGAGAAGGAAGGCAGGGAGGGAGGCAGGCGAGGAGAGGAGTCGGAAGGGACCCTGTTCCCCTTGTGTGCTTCCTTCTCCAGCAACCCACAGATCTAGGGCTGGGCTGCAGGTTCAGGGAGAGGAGCCTTCATTTTGAAAAAGCTTTGCAAAGTAAGGATGTAACATAGGAGACGTTTCAGTAGAGTTAAGACTGACAGGAAAAGAGGAAGAGCGCCCTGGAAGTGGATGGGAGCCCAAAGGCTGAGCTGGCAAGACCTGGTGGAGCCTGTTAAGAAAAGGGTCTCTCGGGGGTCTCAGCCGTAGGGCCCCCCTAGGTTGAAGGCAGCCGGACAGTACCGAGCAGCAAGAGAAGGTTCTTCCGTTGGGATCCTGAAGGTTGGGGGCCAAGTGGGCATTTATTTCTCTGGTCAAAGTGGTTCTGCCTGGGATCCTCTTCCAAGGTCCTGCCAGGGATGCAGATGGAAGATCCCCAGAATGGAGAGAGAGAGGGGCTCAGCTCCCGAGAGAGAGAGAGAGAGAGAAAAAGTGTTAATATGGGGAAAGGGCAAAAGCCCCAAACTTTTCCAGAAGAAGAAGGTGGGTGGGTGGGTGTCCTTTTAATTTCCTTGGTGGGGAAGAGAAGGTGGAAGAGGCAGGAAAAAGAAGTTAAAAGGAGAAAAAGCTGGAAATTTTTTCCCCTTTCGATGTCTGTCATGGCTTTGGGGGGGGGGAGGCTGAAGTTTCTAATGGAAAGAGGGAGGCTGGGAAGGTGTTCATGGAGTGGGGGGCTGCAAAAAGTGAGCCTCCCCCACCCCAAAGAGGCAGCTGTGAGGTCCCCTCCTGGGTGTCTCCCTGGGGCCGAGATTTTGGGAGGCTTTTCAGAGGGGAGGATATAGTTGCTGGCTGGCTGTGGGGGGGGGTGGATGGGGGATCTTTGGCTTTGAGCCAGGCTTATGGGTCTTTATGGGGTGGGAGGCTATTATGGGATGCCAATCTTAATTCACAATTTCTTATTTAATTCCGTTCACGTATTTATTTCTCTTAATTGCTTACTTGTTATTTCCAACTTAACCTCAGTCACCAATAAATTTCCTTATTACTGATTAATATCCACTTTCCTTGTATCTACTTCATGTATTGCAACTCCAGGTTGCAAATTTACATCCCAGTCATTTAACTTTTTTTTTTTTTTTGCTGCTTCTAGCACAGCTGTCTCCTTCCTTCTTATGCTTTTTTGCTGATCTTCTTATTTCTGACGCTGGTTAGAACTTCACAGAGTAATATTGCCAGTTTCTTTATATTTTGTATGATCCGTCTTAATTTTTAGGTGCTTTGTGCATTGATAAGCCCAAGTTAATCACGTTTCTTTCACTGATAGTATTTAAAAAAAAGGGTGGCAGCACTTCTACAGATCCGCTGGCCTGCTCTTAGTTCCTGAGAGTCAGTCACTCTGGATCCCCCAGATTAGGAGGGGTAGTTTACACGCTAGAGGACAGGATCAGAATTCAAAATGGCCTTAACGAATTAGAGAGCAGGGCCAAAACTAACAAGATGGATTTCAACAGGGAGAAATGTAAGGTACTAAACCTGGCCAGAATAAACAAAACGGACAGAGAAAAGATGGGTGACACCTGGCTTCATGATGATATATGAGAAAGGGATCTAGGAGTCTTGGTAGGCCACAAGCTGAAAATGAGCCCAGAATGTGGTGCAGCAGCTCAAGAAGGCCAAGGTGATTCTCGGTTGCATCAATAGGAGAATAGCGTCTGGGTCAAGGGAAGCGGTGGTCCCACTCTGTTCCTTCTGTGCTGTCAGTATCTTCAGTGTGGTTTGTTTTAGAAACATTAGGCAGGGACTGCACTGCAGGGGAAAAGAGGAGCAGGAGAGATTCTTTCTGACCTGGGAGAGACTGAAATGATTCACATGAGGCAAGGAAGTTTGCTTCTCCCAAGCCTGATCACATAGAGTGTCCTGGCCATACTGGGACCACTCAGGATCTGGGAGGGCTGCCGTTTCACGATTTACTCTTGTGCTCTCCATGGAGACTGGCCTTCCTCTGAGGTGAGATGTTAGTAAGGAGGGAATATAGAAAGGAAATGGTTTGTGCAACATGGGCTGCCTATTCTGCTGGCTGTATTTCGCAATTTCTTCCTTTACAAATGTTGGATTAGAGTGTTAACACTTCACTGGCGAGTGATCTGTTTCTGGGCAGAATTCAAAGTGCTGGTTGTGACCTTTAAAGCCCTATTTGGTGCAAGGCCGTATCTCTCTGTGTCTGGATTTTAAGATCTTCGGAGGAAGGCTTTCCCTCAGTCTCACCGCCATCACAGGGACGTTTAGTGAGGACGTGGGTGAGCCCTCTCAGTGGCTGGCCTCGGGTTACGGAGTTCCCTTTTCTGGGAGGCTTGGTTGGTATCTTCTCTCCTTTCCTTTTCTTCCTTCGTCTTATAATTTATGTGGCAAAAACATTTTTGTGGGTTTTTTTTTCCCCATTTCATTTTCTAATCTGTTTTTATCCTTTCTTCTTCTTCTTGTGGACCTTGAAGTTGTTTCTGACTCAAGGCAACTCTGTCACGGAGGGGAGGGTAAGCTTTTTTGAGGGGGGGTCATCTTTGCCTTCCTCAGTGGCTGAGAGAGTGTGACTTTCCAAAGGTCGCCTAGTGGGTTCCACGGCTGAGCAGGGATTCAAACCCTGGTCTCCATAGTTGTACTCCAGTGCTCAGACTATTATGCCTTGTTTTACGCTTGTGCTCTTAACTGAACTATCATTTAATTGTGTTTCAGCTTTTGTGTGAATAATTGTTTAAACTGTACTACTCTGGTTTTAAAATGCTTGTACATTCAGTTTGTAGCAACAGAAACAAGCTGAAGACAAAGGAGGAAAGTGAGAGGAAGAGAGAAGCTGGGGCATTTTAAAAGCAGGTGAAAATGTGGGACAATAGAGGATTAACTTGGATTCTCCCGGCCAAATCGGGACAGTTGGAGAGCATGGTGTGTGTGGTGTTATTACCTTGCCATCGTTCTTGTGGGCTTTCCCATGGGAGAAGTAAAAACTTGGGGTGTAGATGCAGTTTGGCTCTTGTTTTGTTTTTCTTGTATCATGTTTACATTAGTCTTCTTTAATATTAAACCAGGGATCTCTGCTTTGGGACATTAACAAAATCTGCCTGAGAAGTAGGAGGGGGAATCAGGGGATTCACAAGACTGATCTGGGTGTAAGTGGAGATTCCACCTGAACCTAAGAAGGAGGAACTTCCTGACGCTCAGAGCTGTCCAACAGTGGAATATGCTGCCTCAGTGGAGTGTGGCTGAGTCTCCTTCTTTGGAGGTTTTTAAGCTGGATGGCCATCTGTCAGGAGTGCTTTGATGTAGGTTCCTGCATAGCAGGGGGTTGGACTGGATGGCCCCTGGGGTCTCTTCCAACTCTATGATTCTGTGATTCTTCACCCAGCCCATTACCTCCTCCAAGGAGTCATTCAGAGAAAACATACTATCCTCAGCTGTTTTTGAAGGCATGGATAAATATATTGGGGTGCCATCAGCATTCTGATAGGACCCCGCCCCACACCTCCAGATGATCTCTCCAAAGGTTTCACGTAGATCATAAGAAAGCATTGAGGACAGAATGGCACCTTGTGGTATGCCATATAACAGCTCTTTTTTTGAGGAGCACCTATCCCCAAGCACCACTGTCTGGAACCTGCCTGAGAGGTGGGATCAGAACCACTGCAACACAGTGCTTCTGATTCCCAACACCTCCCCCAGCTGCTTCCAAAGGATACCACGGTCAACGATACTGACTTCCACTGCTGATAAGACAGAGTTCTGGTCCTAAAGGGGGGGGCTCTTCTCCTTTTTCCTTCCCATCCCACAGGCACATTTTGTTGCTTCCGAGGCTCTCTTCTTGCGGGAAAGGGAGGCAGTGGGACAAAGGAGGACTGCAAATATGTTCCAGGGGTAGGAAGGAGAAAAGCCCCTCCACTTTAGGAGCAAGACCGGAGAGTCTTCTGGTGGGCCTGGTGGGGGGTGACTGGCGTGGATGCAAAAGTTCCCCTTTTCGTCCCCCTAAAAAGGCATCTTTGTGGCTTCAGCTGCTTCAACCTCCTCTCCCCTCTCCGTTGCGTGGAGACATTGGGGAGGCGTTCAAAGGAGAGAATATCTTTGCTAGTCACCTGAATGGGAGGTATTTGGCTGTTGCCTGGCTTGGGGGGTCCTCATGGAGTGTTAGAAGGGGTGAGGGTTATTATGAGATGTCAGAAGGCATGAGCACCCATGAGTGGCAGGGAATGGAGTTTAAAAATGGGTGGAGAGGACAAGGGGGAGGTGGAGGAGGAGAGAGTTTCTGCCTGTGAGGAGGAAGAAATGTGAGGAGTTGTGGGAAGGGGAAGAACCCTCCCCCCCGACTCTATTCCTGGAAACGGGGGGATGAAGGAAACCCTTCAAGGATTTTTGTAGGAGAGGGAGAAGAGAAGGGGCTGCTGCAGGGAAGAGAAAGAGGAGGCAGACTAAGTGTTCATTCTCCTCCCCCTGGGGGGGGATGTGAGGCTCTGAGGCTGGCATGATCTGTGGAAAGGAATGGGGGTTCAGGTTAAATATAAAGCCCCCAAATTGCTTTGAAGATCCTTTTATCTCCCTTCTTTCTCCTGGCAGAGCTCTCTTAGGAACGGGGTGGGGGAAGTCCTTTTTTTTTTTTTGGTCTTTTCACCTCATTCCCATTTTGTCCTCCAGGAAGATGATAGCTTCCCCCCCTCTAACAATCTCTGTGGACACATATAGATCTGGGACTGGGCTGCACTTTAAAGGAGGAGAGCCCTCAAGTTAAAAGACTTTATGAAATAAAAATACAGAACAGTAACCCCCAAGGAAACAGCCTTGGGGATTTGAAGGTTGGGACCTGGAGTGTTTTCTGTAGGGGGAGATTCTGGGTTGGGGGTTCCTTGAGTGAAAGAAAGGAAACTCCTTTCTTTTTTCTCCAATCCCTAAAGGAATTAGGCTTCTCCAGCTGTGAGACCTCCTCTCGCCTTTTAGGGGGTCTCTGTGGGACTGTGGTATTTGGGAGGGCTCTGGGGGTGTTTCTTGGGCTGTGTGGAGGGTTGGGGGGCACTGTTAAAGGATGTCGGAAAGCCCGAGCAGCCTTCAGTGCCAAGGAATGGAATTTTAAAAGGGGGGGAGGATAGAAGAAGGTGGAAGTGGAGGAGGAGATGGGGAAATTGGGTTGGAAACTCCTCCTCACTATTCCTGGGAAGGTAGGGGAGAGCGGATCTTAGTTTTCTTGGTGAGGAGAAGGGAAGAGGCTGCTCTAGGTAGGAGGCACAAGAGGGAAGGGAGAAGCCAGACTCCAAGCGTTGAGGGGAAGTGTGAGAGGCTTGAGGCAGAGATGCATGGAGGGGCATTATCTACATGCTTAGAGGATCCCCTATTCTTTGAGGATGAGGTGGAGATGTGACAGGTCCCTCTTCTCCCAGGTTGGTATGGAAGTTTTCAGTACGATAAGGCACCTGTCTTTACCACACAGCTTTTCCACACAGTAGCAACTCCCTGCTCAGAAACAGCTGAGTAACGCGTTTGGCCTTTCGTAGAAGACACAAATATTACATCACAGCCCTTTGGCTAAACTCCCACCGCAGGCTGAGCCCCCAATCCACGTCACACTCTCTGTCCAGATTCTGCCAATAAGGTTCAGTTCCTCCTCTGTCTTTCTCTGGGCATCCACGGAGAACGAAACTTCCCAACACAGCTACACTCTTTGGCTGACGGAGGGACCCGACTCCCTTGCTGGGCCCTGAGTGAAGGAAGGAGCACCCACAGGGGGTTGGCCTTATATGACTTTTCCTGTCTGTCAAAGCCCCCCCAACCCACTAGTGGGCTAGGTTTCCCTCCTGAGGTGCTATTCTGGTTGCCTAGCAGCCATGCTTCCGGTTGCACTGGCACTTCAGATAGCCACACTCCCAGGACTTCATGGCAGGAGAACGTCCTTATCAGATTTGCCAATGATGCAAAACTGGGCGGGGTAGCTAATGTATTGTTAAATAGGAAGAGAATTCAAAAGAGTAAACTGGAAAACTGGGTTGAAATTAGTAAAATCTAATTCAGCAGGGACAAATACAAAGTTTACATTTAGGGCACAAAACCTAATGGGCAGGTATAAGATGGGGGTACTTAGCTCAGTAATACTACATGTTAAAAAGGACCTTGGGAGTACTGTTGACCATAAGCTGAACATGAGCCAGTGTTGTGATATTGCAGCAAAGACTGCGAATGCTATTTTAGCCTGCATGAATCAAAGCATAGTTTCCAGCTGACCCCTTTAGAAAGGATTCCCCTTCCTTCCCCAGTAATCGAGACTCTTCTCCCACTGGCAAAGCCACCTCTCTTTCCCACTCTTTCTGCCTCTTTTCCCTGAAAGTGGCCTAACATGATCAGTGGAGTACAGAGGAAGTGTCAGTGCCAGGCGGTGGTCAGGCAGAGGCAGGGGAGCTGGTTAGAGTTGCAGGGCTTTAATGCAGTCTTAACAGAAATAAACACAGGCTGTTAAAGTACATAAGGCAGGTTACTTCATTAAGGCGAACAGGAGGACTGGTTTCAGGCGAGGGCAGGAACAAGGCACGGACAGCAGGACCACAGTTGACCGACGGTTGTTGCTCCGTGCCTTCCACAGCCCGGCGCCTGCCTCAAATAGCCCTCCAAGCCAGGCGCCGACCAATCAGGCGTGGCCATGTGGCTGAGGGCTCGCAGCTGGGCTGTGCCTCACAGCTGCGAGCTCTCTGCCCGTCGCCTCCTCTGGATCGGGACCGCAGGCAGACTCCCAGGCCTCCCGCGGATCGGGGCCGTGAGTGGGCGGAGCCCCGGGAGCAGGCCCGGGGCCTGCAGCCTCTAGGCAGGTGGCTCCAGGCCCGGCAGCCTCTCCCACGGCCGCCAGGCCCGAGCCGTCGGCCGCGTCGGCCTCCAGACAAGGCCCCTCAGCCGCAGCGGCCTCAGGGGCAGCGACAGGCCCAGCCGGGCCCATACCCCTGACAGGAAGATCCTTTCTGTGGATGGGGCGGGGGCAGTGCTTCCTGGTGGGAAGAGGTGGCTGCTTTTGGTGGGTGGTGAGCTGTGGGAAGAGGAGCAAGAAAGGGGAAGAGATAAAGTTATTTAAAATTAAAATCCACTAAAAGACAAAGCTTGCAAAAGAACAGAAAGCAGCAAAAGAACAGAAAGCAGCAAAAGAACAGAAACAAACCCACAGCACACCAGTGCTATCACAGTCAATTTCTAAATCCCTGAGGAATAAGAATATTTGTTGACAGCAAGAAGGGACCATCCTAGTCTGCCAAGAGAGAGTTCCAAAATCTGGGAGCAGTCTCTGAGAAGGTCCTGTTTCCTTGCTCCCACTCAATGAGGCTGGGAATATAGCGGGGCAGAGAGAAGGGTCTCCCTTGAAACTCCTGGAGCTCTCATGGGCTCGTCCTGGGAGATACATGAGGAGGGATTATTTGTATTCGTCGTCATACAAGTTTTGGTTTTCTGCCCTTTCAGCTCCAGTTCTGCTTTGAGGAGGTGGGCATGTAATTTCCGCGAAAGGGAGTGGGATCTTCTGGAGACAGAGCGCTCTCTACGAGGAAGTCAAGGTGGAGGATAATGGGAAGATAGTCTGTCTGGGTAAGGATCCCTTTTGTCTTTTGCCTGTGATTTGGACAGGATTCTTCGAGATATGAGAGCGACCACATGTACTCTAGGTTTTTGCGCTTCCTGGCTTATTAAAAAAAAAATACAAGGGGACTGGCTGAGTGGGTAAAATGTGTGGTTAATGCCTCCTTCAAACAAGGTAGAGTTCCAGCTTGCCTCGTGGAGGCTTTTATAAAGCCATGACTGAAAAAAGCCATCCCTAGATCCAACCATGTTGGATAGTTATCGGCCTGTCTCTAACATTCCATTCCTGGGCAAGGTCCTGGAGCATCTGCTGGCCTCCCAGTTCGAGAGGTTTCTGAATTATCTAGATCCATTTCAACCTGGTTGACTGAGACAGTTTTGGTTGCCTTGGTGGATGGCCTGTGCTGGCAACTAGGTGAGGGAGCGTCTCCCTCTTGGTTCTGCTGAACCTTTTGGCCGCTTTCTGTATAATTGGCCATAGTATCCTTTTGGGTCACCTTGTGAGGATGGGACTTGTGGAGTGCCTCAGGGTTCTGCCCCGCATGCCATTTCACATCTCCATGAAACTGCTGGGATAGATTGTCTGGAGTTTTGGGATTTGGTGCCAGCGGTACGCAGAAGACACCCAACTTTATTACTCCTTTCCTCCAAAAGCCGAGGAAGCTGTTTTGGTCCTAAACCAATGGCTGTTATCAGTAATGGACTGGAAGAGGGCAAACAAATTGAAATTTAATCCAGACAAAAGAGAGGTACTCTTGCTCAGTTGAAAGACAGATCAGGGAATAGGGATTCAGCCTGTGTTAGATGGGGTGACGATTTCTCTGAAGACACAAGTCCACAGTCCAGATGTCCTCCTGAGGACACTCTGAGCCTGGGAGCCCAGGTCTCAGCAGTAGTCAAGAGTGTGTTTGCACAGTTAAGGCTTGCGCACAAGCCATGCTCATTCCTTGAGATGTCAAACCTGGCCAGAGTAACACCTGCCTTGGTTGCATCCCAGTTGGATTATCGTAACAGGCTCTACATGGGGCTGCATTTGAAGAGTGTTTGGAAACTTCAGCTGGTCCAAGGAGCTGCAGCCAGATTGTTAACTGGAGCTAGCTACAGGGATCACACACACACACCCTGTTGCAACAGCTCCACTGGCTGCCAGTCTGTTTCTGGGCACAATTCAAAGTGCAGATGATGACCTTTAAGAGCCCTACAGGGCTCACATCCAGGACCGTATTTTCCACTATGAACCAGTCCTGCTTTGAGATCTGCTGGAGAGGCCCTTCTTTCTGTCTCGCCACCTTCACACGTGCATCCGGTGGGAAAACGAGAGAGGGTCTTCTCAGTGGCTGCTCCCAGGCTGTGGAACTCCCCTCCCAGAGAGGAACACACCTCCCTCGCTTCTTTCCGTAGACAATTCAATAGCAATAGCATGTGTATTTCTATACCGCTTATCAGCTAACTGCTCTCTAAGCGGTTTACAACGTGTTAGCTAATTGCCCCCAACAAGCTGGGTACTCATTTTACTGACTGCGGAAGGATGGAAGGCTGAGTCAACCTGGAGCCCTGCAGAGTCAAACTCAGTGTTGTGGCTGCAGTACCGGCATTTAACCACTACAGCACCAGGATTCCTGTTAATTTTAATTAAAGACATTTTTATCTTGGCACGCATTCAATCAATGATCATTGCCTGACTAAAGGAAGGTGCTGGTTGTTTTTGTGTTCTGTTAGTTGTTTTTAATGGACATTTTTACTTTGTTTTAATTATTATGTGCCTATTTAATTTCTGTTTTAACTTTTGTACACTATGGTTTTTCAACTATATTTTCTTTTTTACATGTATTGTAGGCTGCTTTGAGTCCTGCCCAGGAAAAAGGAGAATATAAATGAAGGTGATAATAATAACAAGAACATCAAGAACAAGCCTGTGGAATCAAGAAGAAAACGCAGGATTGTACTGTAAAAAAAGAGGGATTTGGAAAAGAGCACAAAGAAAAATCAAGCACTGAGAAGAAGAAATCCTCTGTTGTTCAAGGAGCTCTTCTTTGTGAACTTCAGACTTGAATCAGAAAAGCAGAATGGAATATTCTGTACATCTACATTCATATCCCAGAACCCATGGAGAGGAGAAGCTGTATAAGTGTATGGAATGTGGAAAGAGCTTCAGCAACAGTGGAACATTTAATAATCATCTAAGGATTCACACAGGGGAGAAGCCATTTAAATGCATGGAATGTGGAAAGAGTTTCAGTCAGAGTGCACATCTACATTCCCATCAAAGGACCCACACAGGGGAGAAGCCATATGAGTGCATGGAATGTGGGAAGAGTTTCAGTGAGAGTGGACATCTGCATTCCCATCAAAGGACACACACAGGGGAGAAGCCATATAAATGCATGGAATGTGGAAAGAGTTTCAGTAAGAGTGGACATCTGCATTCCCATCAAAGGACCCACACAGGGGAGAAGCCATATGAATGCATGGAATGTGGGAAGAGTTTCAGTAAGAGTGGATCTCTGCGTTCCCATCAAAGGACCCACACAGGGGAGAAGCCATGTGAATGCATGGAATGTGGGAAGAGTTTCAGTGTGAGTGGATCTCTGCGTTCCCATCAAAGGACCCACACAGGGGAGAAGCTATTTAAATGCATGGAATGTGGGAAGAGTTTCAGTCAGAGTGGATCTCTGCATTCCCATCAAAGGACACACACAGGGGAGAAGCCATTTAAATGCATGGAATGTGGAAAGAGTTTCAGTCAGAGTGGATCTCTGCATTCCCATCAAAGGACACACACAGGGGAGAAGCCATTTAAATGCATGGAATGTGGAAAGAGCTTCAGTGAGAGTGGACATCTGCATTCCCATCAAAGGACCCACACAGGGGAGAAGCCATTTAAATGCATGGAATGTGGGAAGAGTTTCAGTCAGAGTGGATCTCTGCATTCCCATCAAAGGACACACACAGGGGAAAAGCCATTTAAATGCATGGAATGTGGAAAGAGCTTCAGTGAGAGTGGACATCTGCATTCCCATCAAAGGACACACACAGGGGAGAAGCTATTTAAATGCATGGAATGTGGGAAGAGCTTCAGTCAGAGTGGATCTCTGCATTCCCATCAAAGGACACATACAGGGGAGAAGCCATTTAAATGCATGGAATGTGGAAAGAGCTTCAGTCAAAGTGCAAATCTGCATTCCCATCAAAGGACACACACAGGGGAGAAGCCATTTAAATGCATGGAATGTGGAAAGAGCTTCTCTCGGAGTCAACATTTACGTTCACATCAAAGAACCCACACGGGGGAGAAATCATAAATGTACAGAATAGGAAATATGCTTCTGTTATGACAGAATATTGGCTAAATATGAATTAACTGTTCGATTGAGAGGAGAGAGTTAATGGTCTTGTTGCTGCGCTGTTCCCATAGCAATTGCTACTGTAAGTATTTGACTTCTGTTTCACAGGTCAACGTGGCCTGTTTCCCCTGAGAAAATTTGCCTGTGTTATGTGTTTATGTTCTCTTGGCAAGGCTACACAGCCGTGTTCCGGCATTTTGGTGGATTCTGCCGTGTTGTGACTGTTGCATGTAACGTTCACTCAGAAAATCAGCCATGTAAACATGTTATTGTTCTGGAGTGTGTGTTTTCCTACAAAGGAGGCTGTGAAGCCCAGTCTTACTTTTGCTCTTGACTCTTTTCTGTTGCTGTTTTTGCTCTGTGTGATGCGTGCTTTCCACAGTGACGCATGGCAATTACTTAACTGCTTGTCTTGATTTTACTACCCACAATAAAATTAGTTAAATGCCTTTGAGGTTTGAGCGGCTGGTTTTTCTCTCCTGGCTGCGGGATGGTTTTCTTTAATGCAGCGCTCTGCAAAGTGGGGCATGGTGGGCTTGTTTATTTTAAGCAACCACCCCGGTTTTATTTTTGACATTAACTCACTCAGGGTGATTCGCTGATTGTATTATATGTAATGTTTTCATGTTAGAGAATTAAAAGCATAATTTCCATAGAGAAAGAAACCCCCCAAGCTAAATATAGGGAAAATGGGGGACACTTTATTTTCTTCACCCAGGTCCCCCCAAACCCCTCCTCCTTCTCCCATGTGCCTCTTTCTCTGGCTTCTTTCCGGTGCCAAATTCCCCATTGCCCTTTTTTTCCTTTTTTTTGGCCGTGTAATGCTGTTGTTTAAGTCATGAAGAGCTGAGTGTGACTGGAGTTGGCTATAAAATCCTTCCCTGGGTGATCCCAAAAAGGAGTCTCTCAGTTGCCCTTCGCCTTTTCCATGCATTTAGAGCACACTATGCATGTTAGGAATAGAGGGGTATAGCCTATTTTGTAAAAATAGACCAAACAAGAAAGGAGGAGGAGTAGCCTTGTATGTCAAGGATGCTTTCACCTGTGAAGAGATCCTGGGCTTAAACCCAGAAAGCCAGGTAGAGAGCATTTGGGTAAGAATTAAGGCAGCGAGAAACAATAGGGATATTCTGGTGGGGGTTTACTACAGACCTCCAACCCAGGCTGAGGACTTGGATGACGCCTTCCTCAACCAAATGACTGAACATTCAAAGAGGAGAGATACAGTAATAATAGGAGATTTCAATTACCCGGATATATGCTGGCAGTCAAACTCTGCCAAGACAGCAATGTCCAGCAAGTTTCTTGCTTGTCTTGCAGACAACTTCATGGTCCAGAAGGTGGAAGAGGCCACAAGGGGATCAAATATTCTAGATCTGGTCTTGACCAACAGGGATGACCTTGTGAATGAGGTAGAAGTGGTTGGATCTTTAGGGGGGAGTGACCATGCCCTGTTGGAATTTAGCATTCAGTGGGAAGGAGAAGATAAGGGTAGCCAGACACTCGTCTTAGATTTTAAAAAAGCGGACTTCTGTAAACTTAGGGAGCTGCTGGCTGGAATTCCGTGGTCAGGAATAGTGAAAGGGAAAGGAGTTCAGGAGGCATGGGAGTTCCTTAAAAAGGAGATACTGACGGCACAGTCTAAAACTGTGCCAATAAGGAGGAAAAATGGAAGGCATCTGAAGAAACCAGAATGGTTGACTAAAGAACTCTCAGCTGAGCTAAGAGTTAAGAGAAACACGTATAGGAAATGGGAGAAGGGGGAAACCACCAAAGAAGAATTTAAGCAAGTAGCCAGGAGATGTAGGGAGGAGGTCAGAAAGGCTAAAGCACAGAACGAACTTAGGCTGGCCAGAGACATTAAAAACAATAAAAAGGGTTTTTTTAAATATGTCCGCAGCAAAAGGAAAAAGAAGGAGACAGTAGGGTCGCTACGCAGAGAAGATGGCGAATTACTCAAAGGGGGAGAGAAAAGGCAGAGCTACTTAACACCTTCTTTGCCTCCGTATTTTCCCAGAAGGATACAAGCACTCAACCTGGCGGTAGGGGAGCAGGGGAGGAAGCAGAGGAAATGAGGCACTTAATAAGTAGAGAGGTGGTACAGGAATACCTGGCCACACTGGATGAATTCAAGTCTCCAGGGCCAGATGAATTGCATCCCAGGATATTAAAAGAGCTGGCAGAGGTCATTTCGGAACCGCTTGCTATAATCTTTGAGAAATCTTGGAGGACAGGAGAAGTTCCAGCAGATTGGAAGAGAGCAAATGTTATCCCCATCTTCAAGAAGGGAAAAAAAGAGGACCCAAATAATTATCGCCCAGTCAGCCTGACATCGGTACCCGGAAAGATCCTGGAGCAGATCATTAAGCGTTCCGTTTCTAATCATTTAGAAAACAACGCAATAATCACGAGAAGTCAACATGGATTTCTCAAAAATAAGTCATGCCAGACTAATCTTATCTCTTTTTATGATAGAGTTACTAGCTTGATAGATGAAGGGAATGCTGTGGATGTAGCATATCTCGATTTCAGTAAGGCCTTTGACAAAGTTCCCCATGACATTCTTGCATCGAAGCTAGTAAAATGTGGGCTAGACAGGGCTACTGTTAATTGGATATGTAATTGGTTGACCGACCGAACCCAAAGGGTGATCACGAATGGCTGCTTTTCATCCTGGAGAGAAGTGACTAGTGGGGTGCCACAAGGTTCTGTCCTGGGCCCAGTGCTGTTCAATATTTTTATCAATGACTTAGATGAAGGAATAGAGGGCATGCTCATCAAATTTGCAGATGACACCAAATTGGGAGGGGTTGCTAATATGCCAGAGGACAGGATCAAAATTCAAAATGACCTGGATAGATTGGAGAGCTGGGCCAGGGCGAACAAAATGAAATTCAACAGAGAGAAATGTAAGGTCCTACACTTAGGCAGAAATAATGGAATGCAGAAATATAGGATGGGGGACACGTGGCTGGATGGCAGTACGTGTGAAAGGGATCTAGGAGTCTTCATAGACCACAAGCTGAACATGAGTCAGCAGTGTGATGCGGCAGCCAAGAAAGCCAATGCAATTCTCGGCTGCATCAACAGGAGTATGGTGTCTAGATCGAGGGAGGTACTGGTAGCACTCTACTCTGCTTTGGTTAGACCCCATCTTGAATCCTGTGTCCAGTTCTGGGCACCCCAATTCAAGAAGGATATTGACAAGCTGGAGCAAGTCCAGAGGAGGGTGACCAAAATGGTGAGAGGCCTGGAAAACATGCCCTATGAGGATAGACTGAGAGAGCTGGGTATGTTTAGTCTGCAGAAAAGGAGGTTAAGAGGGGACATGATAGCCATGTTTAAATATTTGAAGGGATGCCACGTAGAGGAAG